>PVJI01013028.1:0-49218 GCA_004026765.1 Micronycteris hirsuta | reverse complement strand
CCCTCCCCTTTCTTTCCCTTCACTTCCCTTCTATTCCCCTTCAAGTGTAATCATCCCAAAGCACTCCCTGATGGAATTGCTGCATGCTAATCACCACCTCCAAGTCTTCTCAGAGAGACCAGTTTTCAAGAGTTAGTACCAGGGATGGTCTGAAAAATAAATGCTAAGATGGGATTCTGGAACTGGATCATCTGCCAGTCAGATGGCAGTGAGAATTCTATCACTGCTAGTAAATGGAGCATAGATGGCCCATTGGCCGTACTAATACTGTATCACCCAGAAGCTGCTATCTTGACAGAGCAATGGAACAACCTGTGGAAGGCACAGCAGAGATGGCAGCTCAGAGATTACCCGCCTAATGATGGGACACCATCCTTCAGGTCACAGCATACACTCTAAATAAGTGACACCTATTGATGTTGCACCAATAACACATAAAACACACGGGTCCCCTGCTCTGTCACTCTTAATGGCCAATGATGCACTTGGAGGAAATTATGTTTCACATCCTCCCAACCCTGCCTTTTGCAGGTTTAAAGATCTGGTTCCCAAAAGTGGAACCCTCTGCCAAGGGACCTACAAGACTCTCACTGGGCAAAACTTATGGCTGTGATGTGGGAACTTCAAAAGCCTCATGCCAAGGGACCGACAGAAAGAACAGACATCACTATCCTGGCAGGGATATCACTGCTATCAGGATGAGATAGAGGCTGGGGCGCAGTGGGCCTGAGGAGGGCTGGGCTTGTGTCCAGGCAGTCCTTCTGAGGTTGTCTTGGAACTCCTTTTCTCAATCTGGTGCGCAGTCAGAAATGCAGCCGGCACAGCTGAGGAGGGCACGGCCACCATGGGCTCAGACTTTTGGGACAATGGTCTGGGTCATGTCCACATACCCTCCTTCTCTCCTGAGTTTCTTCAAGGCTATACATTGCGTGGGGAATAAAGCCCAAACGCCTCGGCATAGTTGTCCAGAATACCACATGCTCTGCCAGAGTGCTCTAGACTGTGCTGTGGCCACACAGGACACAAGTTTCTTAAACTTTTTGAGAAATTTCATGCCTCCATTTAAAAATTCAGGCTATTCCTTTATTCCACATTTTTTTTTTCTGCCTAACAAAATATTACTTGGTTCAACTGTCATCTAAGTATTGAATTTATTTATTGTTCCTAATCTTCTTCTCCTAGTAAATATCAGTCACATCTTCTATCACACTCCTGCAATACAGTACATTTGTTTTTTTCAGTTTTAAACTGTAATTTCTGTTCTTAGCTTCCCCAACAGACTCTTTGCGGTCAAGGACTATGACTTAGTTTTTGAAGTGAAGAAAATCATCTATTCAAAAGAAATATGTTGAATGCCTACTATACGCAAGGCACCATGGGTGTGCAAAAATTAATTCATACATGAATTGTGCTCTCAAGGAACTCAGCTTAATATCTAGTGGAGGAGTGCAATTGTACGTATAAAACACCACTGTAGAAAAGAGAAGGTGACAGTGTGAGAGAAAAATAAAATTCTATACAGATATAGAGAAGGAGATAGCCCTTTTAGTTGGATAGTCTCTCTTAGCAGAGTACCTTTAACAGGGATATGCTAGTCAGGTGCTTGGTTGTAAGCAATAGAAACCAGCTCTAATCGATTTAAATTTTAAAAGGAATTTTATGAAAGGCTATTGGCTGATTTACAAAATAACCTAGAATCATGGAAAATAAAGTTTGGAAAACAGGCAGGAGCAAATGGGACACCAGCCTCAGCCAAAATCATGGCAGCAGCCTGGGGAGAACCCTGCTGTGGCCACGACATATTGTGAGATGCCACAGCTGGTACTACACCACCTCCCACTGAGGCTCATCAGGTGAGAAACTCTAAACATGGGAAAGAGTTCAAGAGGCCCAGTAATCAAAAAATCACCACTACCAGGCACAACACAGAGTAGCTTTACAAGAAGTGTTAGAAAAATTAATAAATAAATAAGATTTACAAACTGGTGTGTGAAATCACCCCAGGATCCTGGCAGACATTGCTGGTGTTGCTCACGTCACTGAGCATCTCGACTTGCTGGGCCACAGAAGAGCACATTTTCTACCCACACAGCAGTGAGTCAGAGTGATATGACCAATACCGGCCAACAAAATAGAGCAGAGGGGACCTGTGTCCCATCTAGACTCACAAAGTAGAAGCTCCCTGTGCAATTCTTGAGTCTCTCTCTTTGTTTCTGTGAGTGTAGGATTCAGGCATTGAAATGGTGGGGGTGTAAGATCACTGAGTCACTGCATGGAGTAAATACAGGAGTCCAGGCAAGTGCCTGACCTATAGCAGGTTTTGAGTGAGCCAGAAATACATTTTTATGTGTTAAACAACTGAGATTTGGGAGTTGTTACCAATACCTAAAGCTAGCCTAGCTGGACTAGTACAGGGTTCTGACTACACAAACACAACAAAAAATTTTGTGCCACTTATTTTTTAATGCCTTTTGCTCATCAAGATAAAAATAATGTGGCTGTCTCTTTTAAGCCATCTACAAACTCCCCATTATGCCTGAGTTAAAACTCACAAAACAGAAGTTAGGAGGCATTTTTTAAAAGATAAGAACCATTTCAAAATTTGAGATAGAACCTTTTACTAAAACTCAAGATGTAACACCGATTCTTACCTCCTCTGGATCAGTCTTTCTAAATTCTCACAATATTATTCTGTTCTTAGGTTCTGTCATTTATCACTTTCCTTTTGGCTTTGGCTGAACCATGAATCATCTGGAAACACTGCAGTGAATGGGGTCATGGGTTGACCTCATTTGGGCTAGTCATGGTCACAGCTGTTCATTGCTATTCTCTTTATCAGGAAGAATATTTTGCTTAAAGGATCTTCTCCAAAATAACAGAAGTTTGGCACATAACTTATCATTAAATGAGAAGTTTATATTAAAAAGCCAGTCTCCATTCAGCACTTTGCAAGGAACAACTGGGGACGGTCTCAAATGGAGGCATGTAAGATGTTCTATTGCTTTGATTACTGCCTCAATTACTCCATCATCTACCACTTATAGATCATCAACAATGTGTGGGCCATGTGCTAAGCCTATAGATATTATTTAATTTATTTATCCCTACAGCATTTTGTGGTACAAATTCTTATACCTATTTTACAAGCAAGGAAACTAAGGCACATAAAAGGTAAACTTCTCTAAAATTACAGTCACACACTGTTAATGGAAGGATTCAAACATGGTTTTGCTGATGAAAGAGACAATGTATTTGACCACAGAACTCTGCTGACTTCCACTTGGGGAAACAGGAGAGTCACAAATGAGGGCTGAGAGGGCTGAGATAACCCTGCCCTCTGCCCATCTGTGCATCTCCTGGCTACTTAGTACTTTGCTTAGGGTCACAGAAGGTGCAGCACAAGAGAGGTTTTTTTTTGTTTGTTTGTTTGTTTGGAAGGATTCATTTTAAATAAAAAAACACTAACTCAATAGCTCTTACTTCAGGGAAGAGAAAGACATTTTAAAGCTAACACATTAGAGTTAAGCTTCCCCTAGATTTCAGTGTTAAGTGGTTCTTGCAAAGATTTCCTCAAAGTTTTTTTCCTACCAGCCTGGTTTTGGCTGACAGAGTACATCTTGGCCTGAGAAGATGCCAGGCTAAACCCCCTCACAGTGGTGCTCCCTCCTGCCATTGGCATGTTGTCAAGGATGAGGATGCAGCCAGCCAGTGTGTCCAAAGAGGCTCAGAAGTACACAGGTGATCTGCTGGGCTGCTTCAAGGTCCTCTCAAAGACATCTTTTAATACCAGGGTATTACCCAATAAGCCTGAAGAGGAATCTCGCCTCTCTGTAAGACACACTCTGTCGGGGACTGGGGTTCACCTATAGCTTTATTAAGCTGTTGGCAAAGCTGCAGAGAAGACTTGAGGGCTGTCAGATGGGACTAGGGTAGTCAAGTGGTGGGTAATGTCTGCTACCTTACACAGCCAGCTGGGTGTCTTCACACATTGCATGAGTAGTTCTTTTATAAAATTTCCTTTAATTTTTAATGTATTTTTAAACTTTTATTATAGTTGACATTTAATATTATATTAGGTTCAGGTATACAACATAGTGATTTGACATTTATGTAGCTTATGAAGTGATCACTGTAAGTCCAGTAATGATCTGTTACTGTTATTCTTAGATTACTGACTATATTCCTTGTGCTGTGCAAGAGGTACAAACTTAACACACTTGATGCTTATCCTTTTACCTGCTCTCCTCCTTTCCTAGGAGGCTTCCCTTTATCTGAGGATGCTCTATATCGTTCTCAGATATAGGGAATGATAATAAAAGATTATTCTGAGAATGCCCATATCATTCTCAGATATAGGGAATGATAATAAAAGATTATATCTGAGAATGCCCATTGGTCCAACATAGACCCCAAGGAGAAGCATGTTCTCCATGGTCCAGAGGAGACCTGGCTGCTTACCAGACTGCAGAATCCCTTGCATGAACAAAGAAGGGCAGGACTGTACCAGTGTTTCCTAAAACATATTAAATTCTTTCTCATAACAATTGTTGATTCATAATGAATATAAGCATAGTGAACAGCTACTTGATCTTAGGGCCCCTTTTTCTTCTCTCTCTAGGACATCTCTTTACATTCTCTCTCTAGAAGAAATCATCAAGTCCTGTGGCTTTAAACACTTCCAAATTCTTGACTTACCAAATTACTTTTCAAGTTTAACTCTCTATTAAACTTATTTTCCCAAGTGCCTGCTTGACATCTCCACTTTTAGTTAACACAGGCATCTCAAACTTAAGATATTCACATCCACATTCTTCATTTTTTCCCTCTGCACTTGACCCATGTCTTCCAGTCTTTCTCATACTCTTATTAATTGACTATAATTTAAAAAAATATTTAAAAAACACCCTTGTTCCCTTCTCAGAATGTATCTCTGGTTCATACAAATGGCCCATGTTCTCTGATTTGGAAGTCATGTAATTTTTGGTTAACACAAGGTAACTAAAAAGACCAAAGAATATTCAGTTATCACAGAAGTAGCAGTTGAAGGAACAGTCACCAGCTCTAGGCCTGGAGAGCAAAGGGAAAAGGTGAGAGTTCATTAGAACTGAAAGCTGACAAGGGTAGGAGCTGTAGAGCTGAAACTCAGATATCTGAGGAGGGAGTCTGGTTGGTTGTTCTGGTGTCTCTGAGTGCTGGAAAACTGCAGACTGGATGTGGCCAATGCTGTGGGAAGGAAGAGCTTGCTGGGATGAAGACGGAGTCTGAGGCAACTTTCCCAGGGGCAGAGAGCCCACAAAAAGAGACCAGGAAGAACGAAGTGCCCTTTCTTCCTGTTGTTCAGTCCACTGCACCCTTGTTGGCTGAGCCACACAGGAAGCAGATGGGGAAGCATAACCAGTAAAGCAGACTTGAACCAAGGAGGAAATATCCTGTATCAGTTACTAACCACTTCATAACTGAATTATCCTTGGTTGTTTCATCCTTTTTAACTCCAGCATCAAATCCATCAGGAAGTTCTATTATTGCTCTCTCCAAAATGGTTAATTTTGTTGACTTTTTTCCCTTTCTCTTCATCCAAGTCTCTGTCACCTCTCTCACCACCACATATTATGGCAATATCTGTCTTACTGGACTTTTTAACTTCACTCTTCCTCCACTCCAAATTATACATTCATTCAACCAATATTTATTGAGCCCCTACCATGTGCCAGGCACTGATCTGGACACTTCAGTTTTAACAGTGAACAAAACCTAGTCTTGTGGAGCTTCCATTTTAGCCACTTACCTCAACACAAAATCTTTTATTAAAATGTACTATAGATTGTGCACCTGCTTTGAACCCTTCAAAGGCTTTCTTATTCCAAGCAAAACAAAAGCCAAACTCTCCATGAAGTATAAACACTGGTGTGATCTGATGATTTCTCACTGCTCCAGACTCAGTGGTGCACCTCTTCCTCTTACTCAGGCTCTGACATGCTGACCACCTTCTTGTCAAAATCTTTTCCTGCTCAGGGCCTCTGCACATTCATTTTTTCTTTAGCTAGAAAGATATTCAATTCACTCTGCATATCTTCATCCCACTATTATGGTCTCTGCTATAATAATAGTTCCTATTTCTGACCTCCTCCTCTTTAATCTCTACCACTTTTTCCTCCTCAGTTTCTTAATAGAACTTCTAAGTTTAAGTAAATATCTTAGTTTATCATTTGCTGATTAACATGTCTCTCCCATTAGACTTTAAGTTTCACAAGAGCAGGCAGATAGTGTAGTGCCAGGAGTTCCATAAATATTTGTAGCATGAATTAATCAATTAAAGGGTCCAAGAAGTCAGCTTAATGTTGTTTAACCTAGAAATACCTAAACCTATTTGGTCACAAAACTATTCTTACCATAATACCTCTCAACTTCTGAAGAACTTGTGTTCTCTTTATACATATTGGGAAACACAGACTTTCAGTAGGGACTGCTCTTTCTCCTTGTTTAACTATGGGAAACCCCCTAAATGCAAGATACATAGTCAAGTTACACTCTCTAAAGAGCCAAAGAGCAAAGGATTTCCAGGTACTTTTTATGAGACCCCAGGAGGCATCCAAGTTTAGAGACAAAATATGATCTTTGAGTTGTAAAGAGATTTGATTCCAATGCTAACTCTCATCTATAAAATTAAGATTACAATATCAACTTCCAGGATTGTTGGGAAGAGATAATGAAATAAACCATATGGCACATTTGATAGAATATGCGGCACATGGGTTCTCAATAAACATTGTCTCCCACATTTTCTCCTACTCCTTTGTCCATTTATTGGAGAAATAAGTTGTTATCATCCTGTAGACAAAAATGGAGAAAAATAGCATACTCTGGCATGGATTGTATTAGCTAGTAGTGGACAGAGTCATCAACTAATGCAATATTTATCATTTTTCATATCTACTTTTTGCTCAGCCCTTCTGTAAATATTAGACATGGTCCTGCCCTTGAGAATTTTAAACCTAATTGTGGAAAAACAATTGACCCAAAGGAAACCTAAAGAGAAGTATGTTAATAGGCAATAGTTGTAAGTAAGGAGGCACAAGGATTGAAGTATCTGAGGTTTCTCTCACAAAGGGTAGTGGGGGGTGGGTATGCAATTCTCCTTAGGCAGCCTCCTCTAACTGAGCAGTTTAACAAATGCTTTTGGGAGGAGTTGGGGAAATCCACCCCAAATAAAATGAAATTATGATTTGACAATTCTAAGACCACAGCACATTTTAAGGAGTCTGTCCTCATAAATCCCCAACTCAGGAAAGGTCCAGCTACTTTCTTAAACTTGATTTCTCAGCAGTGCTTCATTACAGACCCTGGGAGGCTTAAATGGCAGGCTAATTTTTCTTCTTCCCCCAAATTGAAAACAGCTTGAGTTCTCAAAAGTCCTTGTCATCTACCAAGGCAAATGGGAACTAAAGAAGAAAACAAGCTTTTAACAAAATAACAGCAGGATTAACCTGTGGAGAGATAGTGAGAACTCCAAAGGATTCAACAGAAAAACTGTTTCTGCAAAAGACTGTGACCTTGGGTCTCCTTGTGTAGTACTCCAGCACCCTTGTGAAGGACGAAGAAAGACTTGAAGTAAAGGAAGACATTACAATATCTTTCCCACCTGCTTAACTTATGACAATAACTAATTAGATTAGCAGAGTCCAAGGAAGAGGCTGATCTGCAGTAGAGTTTATTTGTTACATACTGAATTTGAGGTATCAGTGAAGCACACATAAAGATGTCAAATGTGAAGTTATTTACAAAAAGTGATATTCATCTATAATTAATATAATATTTAATCAGTGGCTTTTAAAATAGGTTTTGCTGAGCTTTACAATTTATTGAGGGGAGAAAGGGGAAGAAGAGTGAGCAGGTCATATGTCCTGTACCCCTCAGTCAGCCCAGGTAGCTCCAATCTGTCATTTTAATATTTTGATTTTATGTCTGAAAATGGGCTTTACTGCTTTAAACAGACTGAAAGCCACAGTAGTATGTGATTTATGAGGATTCTGCAGATTCTAAGTATGGACTCTAAGTTGGGAGAGTTTCCAATGCAAATCAAACCATGCCTAAGGTACCCCTGAAGATGGATCCTTCAGGAATGAGGGCTTTCCTTCTGTGAGGTGGCATCTTTTCCCACTGCATTTGTCAACTACTGTCTGACCTACTGACTTGATTGTAGCTTTCCATATTGAAAAGAGAAAGTTTCACAAATGATTTGACAGATGACATATAAAGAAAAAAATCCTAATTTAATGAGATTGGTAATGATTCATCTTTCACATTCAACTTTGGGTAAGAACATATCTTGGGCTTATAGACATTTGAGAATCTGCAAAACAATATTAATATTGTTGGTGAGAGAGGCACCAACTAAAAGACACTTAGATATCTTCTAAGAAGATCAAAAAGAAGGACATGGGAAGATGGAAAGAAAGGAAGTAAAGACAAAGAGAAAAAATAAGTAAAAGGAAGAAAGGAAGAAAGAGAAGGGAAAAAGAAAGAAAGCCAGCTTATAGAAAAATCAATATACACAGCATCCTTTTTTTACTAATACTAAGTGGTTTTATCTTCTCTCCATCATTTCTTGTATCAGCCATTCTCCTGTTCCTCAATTCTCTGGACAGGGACATCAAAATGCAGGAGTGGTGATTGTGAGAATGACTGAAAAGAGAAGGGGAAGAGAATGGAAAATAAGTAAGGTTTGTAGGAAACCAGGCCAACCAAATCTACTTTGCTTGCAGCAAACATGATTTAGAATGACCTTGCAGACTCTGATGATCCTGAGATAAAAAGGAAAAAAGGGAATTAAAAGGAGAGGTCTTGTATAAAACCACTTTTGTCCACAATGTATTTCACTTAGATTGAATGAAATTTCTTTTAGGCCCTGATCAATCCTAATTTCCATGATGACTCTGTCAGCCTGTAGTCAGGTTACCTACTCCTTGAGAAAAGGGGGACCACTAAAATTAACCCTTTCAATATTCTCAGCACCCAGTACTGAGCAGATCTTGCAGCTGAATTGAATAAAAGTATTTATCAGTTAATTCTGGACAGAGATATGTAAATACAGAAAAGAATCACTTTCATTAGTGAATAAGAGATACAAGTAAACTGAATCTCTATCTTTATTAAAACTAACACTCTTAATTTTATTAAACACACAAATGGTCATCAAAATTATGTGGAGACAGTTCTTGGTAAGGACAATGTTCTGTTAGGAAAAAAATCTGTTAGCCAATACAGGCTCTATGAATATTTTCAAGCCCCATTTAATTACAAAATAAGGTCCACATTCACCAAAAAATATTTATTGAGCACCCAGCAAGCACACGATTTGACACAGCATTAAGCAAGACTAACATCATCCATGTCTCATGGAGCTTTCAATCTACAGAGGGCATATATATTAAGCAACTAATTACTTAATTAATTATTTGATTAAAATTGCCATTATTTCTACTATGGGGAGGTTTAGGATTCTAAGTGGTTAGAGACTCAGGAATTTTTTCTTGGGTAATAAATTATGCTTGAACTCATATATGAAAGTTAAGGAAAAGTTAACTAGGTGAATAGGGGGAGAAGAACAGCTTTTCAGGAAGCTTGACTAAAGACCCTAAAGTAAGAAAGAGTAAAAGACACTGACAGACCCAGAGGAGGCAGTGTGGTGAAACCCCATAGAAAGGGAGATGCAGCACCAGAAGAGTCTGAGAGGGTGACAGGGGCTATGAAATAATGAGGAGATGTCAATGACTGTATTTGGTTGTTTAAGCAGGACCCACAAATTACTCCAAAAAGTTTCTGTACTAAGACCTGGATTATACATGAAAATTGTCATAATATTGAACTTGTTTCACAGCTGATTCTGAGGTATAAGGACTCATCCATTCTAATTTTTTTTCTCCCATTGTGTATACTCTCCTGACCTTTAAAATATAAAATTATGTGTGGATTTCCAGACCGACATATATTTTAAAATAATGGCTGAGTTTATGCTTTTAAAAATTAATTTATTAAAGGGATAAGGTAAAAGTTAGTAGAGAATGGAGTGACAATGACCTAGGCCATCATTTCAAATTGTGTTCTGTGGACATAATATGAGTTCTGTGGTCAAACTTTTGGAAAGCAATAGTAGATTAAGTAAAGGTAAATAGGTTTCCTTATTGAGGTATTTCTCAGAGCCTTTGCTATACTATCTAACCATTTTCTTACTAACCTACCATGTGTCAATCTTACACTGAACCCAGGAATATAGGAGGACTGTGAAAGACATGGCACCTCAATGCATGAAACTTATAGTCTATACAACATGGATTGTGACCCTCTGAGAGAGAAATAGAGTTTGCAAGACTTACCAAACATTTTTGAGTACAAATTCTTCTTCAGCAGAGATTCTCAAAGGACAATATTTGAAAAATGCTTGTTAGTCCTATCAGGAATAATTAGTACTAGGCATCCTCAAAACACTTAGATTTTGTTATATGAAAGCATACTTTTAAAAATGCCAGACAAGACCTCGTTTCCTGGAGGACAAACCAGATGACATGTGGTAAAATGCCCTTTTGAAATAATGAGAGAGCTTTGTCATTCGAAGACCACACGTGCCCCAGAGTGAGAAATGCTAACTCCTTCTTTCCTGGATTTGACAGTGCATTGGGGAGTTCTCATGGTATGTATTGGAAACCCACATCTTTCCTCACACTGACTCTAGAGACATATCAGTTCATCCTTCCTAAGCAATTTAAATCTCATGTCTATTAGGCAATAATTGGTTCTTATTGTGCTGTCTATTTTGTTGCAATTTTAATTCAAAGAAGGTGTCACCCTAGGTCTGATACTAATTAATCCAACCATCTCTTCGCTTGGAAAACAAATGAATATTCTGGAAGTTGGTGACTGTATGAGTGTGTGTGTGTGTGACACTAATGAAAACATTTCTTTTATCTTCTGACCATCTCTAACCCAAGATCACAGAAGTGCTCTTCCAAGAGAACAAACACCCATGACATTGCCCATATCTGAAGACGGTGGGTATCTTGCTGGAGTAAAAGAGTGGAAAAAGCCTCTTATGTTTCATATTATTTTAGGTTCATTAAAATTCATCATGCATGTAAAATGGAGTGAAAATAGCTTCTTCAACAAATGGTGTTGGGAGATCTGGACAGCTACATGCAAAAAAAAAAAAATGAAACTCGATCACCAATTTACACCATACACAAAAATAAATTCAAAGTGGATAAAAGACTTAAATATAAGTTGTGACACCATAAAAGTCCTAGAGGATAACATAGGCAGGAAAATCTCAGATATTCTACACAGTAATATTTTCACCAATATGTCTCCTAGAGCAAGGGACATAAAGAAAAGAATAAACAAATGGGATCGCATCAAAATAAAAAGCTCCTGCAAGGCTAAAGAAAACAGCACTAAAGTGAAAAGAGAACCAACTGAATGGGAAAATATATTTGTCAATGATAACTCAGACAAGGGTTTGATCTCCAAAATATATAAAGAACTCACACAACTCCACTCCAGGAAGACAAACAACTCAATTAAAAAACAGGCAAAGGACTTGAACAGACACTTCTCCAAGGAGGACATACAAAGAGTCCAGAGACATATGAAAAGATGCTCAGCATCACTAGCCATTAGAGAGATGCAAATTAAAACCACAATAAGATACCACTTCATACCAGTGAGAATGGCCATCATAAACAAATCAACAGATAACTGTTGGAGAGGATGTGGAGAAAAGGGAAATCTAGTGCACTGTTGGTGGGAATGCAGAGTGGTGCAACCATTGTGGAAAACAGTATGGAATTTCCTCAGAAAATAAAAAAATGGAATTGCCTTTTTACCCAGCAATTCCATTGCTGGGATTAATTATTCCCTAAGAAACCTGAAACAGCAATTCAAAAGAACCTATGAACCACAATGTTCATGGCAGCACAATTTACAATAGCCAAGTATTGGAATCAACCTAAGTGCCCATCAGTAAATGAATGGATCAAAAAACTATGGTACATTTACATGATGGAATTCTATGCAGCAAAAAGAAAGAAGGAGCTCCTACCATTTGCAACAGCATGAATGGAAATGGAGAACGTTATGCTAAGTGAAATAAGCCAGGCAGTGAAATACAAATACCATATGACCTGACCTATAAATGGGACCCAATCAACTAAACAAACAAGGAAGCAAAATATAACCAGGGACATTGAAATTAAGAACAAACTGACAGTAACCAGAGGGGAAGTGGGAGTGGATAATTGGGGGAAAAGGGAGAAAGGTTGTCAGGAACATGTATAAAGGACACATGGGCAAAACCAAAGGGCAGTAGGATCAAGGGTGGGAAGCGGGGACGGCTGGTGTGGGGGGAGAGTGGTGGGGGAGAATGAGAGACCACTGTACCTGAATAATAAAAAAATGTGGAAAAAAGGATGTTTTTATAGGGAAATAAAGATTGCTAAAACTGAAAAACAATCATTGTGCTTGATGTTAGGATCGCAATAAAAATTTTTCTTTCATTTGTTCTCTAAAATGCTTCAGACAGTAATGAGGCAAGAAATTTGCTTATCAGGAGAGAAATGACTTGTTTACAATTTTAACATTTCAGAGTTTTCCTTTCTGATTAACAATTTTTTTCAAGAGTTCTATTTCTTGTAGATCCTCATGATTCATACTACAGGGTCCAGCACAAATAACACTTTTTCTTTTATAACAAATTCTTATTCAAAATCATAAACATTAATTCTGTAATGTAACAATGTCATACTCAAGCACACCATATGAAATTTTAGGTGAAATGTTCAAGTTAAAAACTATAAATTATTACACTCATATTTTTACCCTATCAACCACACTCAAGCAGGCCTTATTTCTGTCAGACCCTGACATTAGGTTATGGTATTGTGTTGTGATGTCATTTAGAAGGATACAAAAGGTGATTTATTTTAGATAAATCCATTTGATGAAGCTGTCTTTGTACATAAAACTACTCAAGAATGCTTACACAATTGTTTAATATTATTAGTGACAAATATTTCCTATGAGTCATTTTCCCTTTGGTGACAATGCCATAGCTAGTCAAGTCAAAGATGAAATCCACCTGTTCTGGTTCCTGATTTTAAATCCATTTTAAGAAAAATAGCATTTTCAGATAATATGGCAGGATAAACCAGACCAGAACACATTGTAGAGAAAAATTAATATTGAGGCCCTGGCTGGCGTAGCTCAGTGGAATGAGCGCGGGCTGGGAACCAGAGGGTCTCGGTTCGATTCCCAGTTGGGGCACACGCCTGGGTTGTGGGCCAGGTCCCCGGTGGGGGCCAAGTGAGAGGCAACCATACAATGCTCTTTCTCTCTCCCTTCTCCTCTCTCTAAAAAAAATAAAATAAATAAAATATAAAAAAATTAATATTGAGTAAGAACATCTGCATACATGCCATGCTAACGTGTGTCCTGGCACATGTCACTGAAAACACAAAAAACTGTGTTGCTCCTCCATCCCCCCTACCTTAAATATCACCCAGTAAATTTTGTACTTTTATTAACAATGACCTTGGTTATAGGGATGACAAGAATACAAAAACAAATATCATTCCTTTACCAGAAAATATCATATAATACCTTGTCACCAGGACCCGGTACCTGGAACTGGAAAATCAGGAACTAAACTTCCCCTCTCCTTCTCTCTGAGAGATCAATATTTCTCTTTATGCATGCATGTCAACTGCATCTTGTTCTCCTGAAAAACAGTTTTCTCTATTCTTCCATGCAATCAGAGCAAGATGAGAGCAATAACAGCAACTCCAGCCACAGCCTTGGATCTGCATATTCTCCTAATTCCTATTCTTAACCCTAATTTCAATGTTCTAGAAGAGAGACTCTGATTGGACCATCAGCTGTGGCCAGGATCAAGGAGAGGCATGGTATGTGAAGTGATTGACCCACTCATTGTACTTTTCATGCCTTTTCAAATCTAAATTCAAATACATCTCTATGTCACATTAAAAAGTTTTGGCCCCACCCATGCAAAATTTAAATGATTAAAATAAATCACAGAAAGCCAGTGTGATTTTCTGCTGGGATGTGTTTATAAATGTTCATTGAAATAATCTTTCCATAGCTTTTATTCTAAACTGCTCATCATAAGCACATGATTCTTAAATCACAAAAGAACCTCCCATAGATTTTGTTAAACGTGAGGATGCTTCTGCCCTACCTCAGAAAGTCTAAGAAAGTCTGGGGAGAAATAAAGAGATGCACATGCTTTCTCTAGGTGACTCAGTTGTAACTGTGAGAAACATGGATCTAAGATTACATAAAAGGAAAAAGGAACAGGGGCTAAGAATTTGGGAGAAGTCTTCTATAGAGGAAAGAATAGTGGAAAACTGGTCATTTATTGTTTCTGAGGAATCTCTTCTTTTTATAAACTTTCTCAACTACCAAGAGAACTGCCAAACTCTTATTCCTGAACCAAACTTTCTCAGTGGGTTTTCACTATTGTATTTATCATGTTCCTGGGACTTGTGGCCAGAAATACCCAGTTATTCCCATTTCAGATGAGAACACTTTCTAACCAAGGTAGGTAACACATTGCCTACATCGGCCAGGTTGGTAACAGAGGAAACTATTTTTCATGCAGGTTGTGGTCGTGAAGCCAAGTTCCCAGGCAGACAGAGCTCAGATTTCTGAGATCAGCTGAATGAAAATGATACAGATTCTCTTTTTCTAGCACCTGCCCAAGGAAGAATATAGACATTCTACAAAGGGGCAACACAAAGGAGCTTTCACTCAGAGACAGACAGTGTAACAATGATTTCATTCTGTTTTGCAAGAGTCAACTTTTACAATGACAGAAGTTTAACAGCAACTCCAAAATGTCAGAGGCACACCCCACCGTGTGTGAGGAGAACATGCTACACAGAGGCATGCTGTTTCTCCCACATTAGGCATTAGATCATATGCCTTTTGGTGTTACATCAAAAGGTAGAAGAGAATTTCTCTAGAATGTCTGTCTGTTTAGAAAAGCTTGTAATTTCATTGATTCATTTAATAATTCATTTATCTATTCAAAAATCTTATTGTAAAAATATGAAGGCATAGTTTTCATTAAGCTGTTCCAGGAACTATGTGAAGTGCTAGGATACAACTGATTGCAAAGCTGACATGGCCCCTGTCTATTAGAAAGGAAGGTGCAAAAGACAGATGGGAAGACAATAGTCACATACGTAGTATAAACTTACAGGTGTGGTAAGTACTATGGAACATATTGTGGGATGATGGAAAATGTATAATATGGGGAAATGATTCTATCAGAAAGGTCAGAGGATTATGGAACAGAGAAGTAGGGTAACAAATGGAGTAATCCATTGAGGAATTACCAGAAGGAGGAATATTTGTAAAGATTTTGTGATGAGGAATGTATAGGAGAAGTCCAGGTAATTCAAAATGGTGAGGAATCCTTATAGAGAGGTGAGAGCAAGGGTGTTCATTGTTTTGGGTTGAGTTGTATCCCTTAAGAAGATATGTTGAAGTCCTAGCCCCAGTACCTCAAACTGTGACCTTATCTGGAAATAAAGTCATTGCATATGTAATTGCTTAAGATGAAGTTGTACTGGGAGGGGGTAGTTCCTTAATCCAATATGACTGGTGTCTTAATAAGAGGAAATAGACCCATGGAGAAAAGATGACTATGTGAAGATAGAGGCAGAGGTTGCAGTGATGCTGGCACAAGGCTAGGAAGACCTGGGGCCACCAGAAGCTGAAAGAGGCAGGGAAGGATCCTCCCCTAAAGGCTTTGGAGGGAGCATGAAACACTTAGATTTCTGAGTTGTAGCTCCCAGACTGAAGAGACAGTAATATGTTTGTTTTAAGCCACCTAGTTTTTGGTAATTGATGACAGCCTCAGGAAGAAGTAAGACTGGCATTAAACCACGTTGGAGGGTAAAGCAGGCCAGACCACATGCAGCCTTGAAGATTTTGCTAGAGGTCTTCCTCTTAAGAGCAATCGGAGCCAAATAAGTGTTCCTGCCACCTTGTGATAGGATCAGGTTTGCCTTTTGGTCATCTGGATTTATTCAGTAAATAAATTGCAAGGAGGCAAGAATTAGAGTTAACAACATTCTAAATCATTCATTTCATAACAGCTACTCAATGAGATCACACTTTTCTCTCCAGCTACCCTATATTACAGGAATCAAACTTTCTCTACTCACTAATACTAGACAGCCTAAACAAATAGTTCAAAACTACATCCCAAGGAATACCAGTTTTCAGAGATACATTTTAGAAAATGTTCCATTGTCAAAGAAGTTTTGGAAATTCTGTTTCTTGGGGCATTTCTCCTTTCTTGCAGAATTATAATGTGTGTTAACATATTGAAGTCTGGGAAGTTCTGTATTAAAAAAAAGAGTTTAACAGAAATTCTCAAATGTGTTTGATTATGAAATATCTTTGGGTCAAACCAAAACCAAAACCAAACAATAGGTGGGAATACCTGTTAATATTTAAAGAAACTCACATTTGGAAGTGCAGAGAGGTTTTTAAAATAATGTTTTCAAACTCTCACCCCACTTTTAGAACCAGGAAATTCTACCCTGTACAATTTTTCTCTTCCCTGTATTCCTGACCCACTGGGGGGAATAGCTGCTATAATCTGTGAAGGTCAAATCCCATTGCCCCTTCTCTTTTCCCATCTGAGTCTCACTTGGGAGATCTTTCCTCAAACAATTCTATAGCCACAAAGTGGAAAAAATATTTCTGGGCAAAAGTAATCGTAATTCTCTTTGAAATGGCATGCTCATAGCCTCAAACTTCAAAATGTTGGCCATCATTGCTAGCACAGAGACGCTATGTGTGAAAAAGGAATCTAGGAGTCATGTAGTACAAAATGCTCATTTTTCTCATAAATAAACTAAGGCCTAGATAGTCAGAGATAGTGTCAAATCCACATAGCTGATCAGAGGGCTGGAAGGAGAGCAGAGGTGTTTACTTCCAACCCCAACTTCTACTGAAATATGTTATCTGGGGCTTTTAAAAATTGTATATAAACTTCTGACAGCCTTTGAATCCAGATGTTAATAGCTAATATAAAAAGGCCACCAAAAAGGCAATCTAACTAATTCAAGAATCTTGACTTGCTTTGTGGGTACAACTAACCAATTTAATAAAACAGGGAAGAAAAATTTACAAGTAGTAAAAATAATACCCTATAGAGTTTTATCTTTTTGGTATCCATGTACTACATAAATGATTTCCTTTAAGTTACCAAAAAACAATCCTTTTTGACACTTTATATATTCATTATATGTTCTCCATTCTTGGTGGAGAAATGTGTGTATGTGTGTGTGTATATAATGTGTATATATATTTAAACAATGAAATATTAAGAAAATTATTCTGAAAAATGTCTTATTGGCTCTTCTTTTTAATTCTCTCTCCTTCCCTTCTGTGGTCTCTGGTTGCAGCTAGAAAGACATTTTCCACTCAGTCCCATCCATTTAAGAGAGAAGAATCGTGTTTTGCTATCTCTGCTTTTTATACAATCAGGAGGCTAAAAATCCTTATTAATGGATTTATGGAAGGAGATTTAAGTTCGCTCTGTCATTGCTGTCTCACACAGACACGTGTTTTATAGACATGAATGTGCACCAAAGCCTAAGTGAACAGCCTTTTCAGACAAGGCGATGGGGCACAACAGCAAGGAAGGTGCCAACAGTGCAGGCAGTTCTGCTCCAGAGTGAGCTGGGAGTGGGGTCATGCACATGGTGTTTCTTTTGGTGCTCATGTCTTATGTACACTTAAAAGGAAATAGAGTTTATACAACGTGGTCCCTTCACACAAGCCAGCTACTTCACCTTGTGGTCAGCTGAAGAAACAGCAATCTGTTATAGTACTGGAGCATAATCAGGCTAAGCAAATCCTGGAAACAGTTGTTCAGTTCCTATTTCTCCTTCTTTGGGAAATTTTAAAGATAAATTTTGCTTGATGTAATTTTCTCATTACTTGCTAGCTTTAGAACCTATTTTACACAGTAAACATTTTTAATGTAATTTCATAAAAATTAAACAGGAATGCTTCCACCTGGACATATCTAGACTTACCTATTCCTACCTGGTCCATTTTCCTGCTTTTGTTGAGACAATGCATTGGTATCAACCCATTTGGGCAAACTAAAAGCACATCCAGTTTCTAATGTTTTTTCATCTCAGAAACAGATAAATCTTGCAGGATGCCTTCTAAATGGTACCACTCCCCTGATAATAAATACCACAAGAAAGAGTCAATATCCCTCTCTAATTCAGGCAGCAGCTCACTGTAGGGAAAGACTGAAAAATTAAAGAGAGATTAGTCTAAATCATTATCCTACTACTAATTTGTTGAGGGACATTGAACAACTTTCTTTATTTTTCTGAGCTTCAGTTTCCTCATCCATAAAATAAAAATGATAATACTTACTCCAAATGTTTGGAAAGCAACTGAGGTCTTACAAAGTCCCTTCCTGGCGGCTGGCACATTGAAGCCCTTGGCAGGGACTTTACCTGCCCTTCTCTCTTCTCCTTTAACATCAGCGTTCAACCTAAGGTAGCCTCAGCAATCAAATGCCAGCTATGTATCTAAAAGAAGTTTCATCGTCAAGTTTAACCAAAAAGAATCTCTCCTACAGAGTATGTCTAATATGTAGAGTTGAATAAAATACCATTAAAGTTATGCAATGTGGAAAAATTATAGAATAGACCACAAATGACCTCCACAGAATGGCACTGTGGGGCTCTAGGTCCATACATAAGAACCTAAGGAAGTAAAAATATTCAGTATATAAGTCATATCAATTCCACTGTTACCTACAGATAAAAAGGTCATGGGGATATAGAACTGACCCAGAAGGTTATTAAATGTAGTGGTGGACGGCTTAAGTATGGGGTCAAATACAACTACATTTCTCATTCCAGCTCTGCCACATCCTAACTGTGCTGTTTTAAGCAAACTATTTAAAATCTGTGAGTCTCATTTTTTTTTTTTTTTTTTTACCTGTAAAAAGGGGATGATACTGTTAGGTAGAAGTTAGCAAGGTACAGAAAGGAGATGGGAGAGGGTCCACAGCCCTCAAAGAAAAAATCCCATAAAACAACTTTAGTTAATTGCCTGCCTCTGGTCATTGTCTGTTTCACCAGAGGGTCCACAGTGCTCAAAGAAAAACCCATAAATAACTTTAGTTGGTTGCCCTAACTTCGATTAACTGCCTTTGGTCACCTATCTGTTTTATAACAGATGACAAAAGGTGGTCTGGAGCAAGATAAAAATCTGGGTTAACATCCCTCCACACATATTTATGTTTAGGTGGTCAGTCTGTGCCTGGGGAAACTGGCGCTGCCTTTACCCAACAAGTCCTTAATACAAAGGACCAGATGCTTTTTATACCTTTCACCCCGACCTTGGCTAGGCCTGTTGTCTTCCATGAGAACTAATAAATTTTGCTTACATGCTAATAGACTTGCTGACCTGTAATTCTTTTTTAAAATATATTTTATTGATTATGCTATTACAGTTGTCACAATTTTTCTCCTTTGTCCCCCTCCACCTGGTATCCCCATTCCTTCCAGCAATTGCCCTCTTACTTCATGTCCATGGGTCATGCATATAAGTTCTTTGGCTGTTCCATTTCCTATACTATTCTTAACATCCCCCTGTCAATTCTGTACCTATCCAATTTGTATTTATTAATCCTTGCACCTTTTCCCCCAATCACCCCCTTCCTCCTCCCAACTGATAACCCTCCATGTGATCTCCATTCCTGGGATTCTGTTCCTGTTCTAGTTGTTTGCTTAGTTTGTTTTTGCTTTTGCTTTTTTTAAGTAAAAATTCAGTTTATTCATCTGTTTACAACAGAGTACACAAGAGGCAAAGTGTTTCACATCATAGATTTCACTTCCAACTCCTAGGAATGTTCATTTCTTTGGCTAAAAGGAGAGACTAGCTGGGAAAGCCAGGCAATGCGTGGGCAACTGAAATAAGGGGGGGGGGGCAGGAGCAACGCTAACATCACCCTGACAGGATGAGCATGGGGGGCTATTAGTCGCAAGCAGATTTCCTAGAGTCATTAGCTGGAAGCACAGGAGCTCCACTCCTGGACGCTTGAGCCGTCTCGGGCCTCAGTCATCCCCACCACACAGGTACAGCAGCGCTTTCTGGTAGTCACCCTTGGTGTCTTGCTGGATGTAATAGTACAGGGACTTGCCATACTTCTTCTTGAATTCAGACATGATTTTCAACATGTCCACTTCACTGCGGGAGATCATGATTCTCATCAAGACCTTGTCACGTGTCCCCTTGCCTTTCATGGAGTCATACAGTTGGTCAGCAAAATACAGGGGCTTGTTCTGGATGCACTGGACCAGGTTCAGGAAAGCATTTTCCAGGTCTCCCTTGACTTCCTTCTTGATGCTCTCCAACATGTCATAAGGGCTGTAGCTCTTGTACCTTTCAAAAACTTTCTGGAGGTGACACACGCTCCCCTCGGTCATGATGCTGATCCACTTGGGAATGTCTGTTCCTTTCCTCTTCACTCCAGCGTCGTACAGATCCTGGGCATCCTGGTCAATCAGTTCATAATCAATGACAGAGCCGTCTTCTGCTCTTCTACCCTTGGCGAGGGCAACCATCAACTTGTGGAAGTCACCAGATGTGTCGGAAATAATGTCCTTCTCCAGGTCAGTCTTGTACATTTCCTTGTAGACTCTGTTAATTTCTTGCAGCTCCTGGTTGGTCCTTGAGCAGATGATCTCAATGAGAGAATCTTCATCTGTCCCCAGTCCCTTCACAGAGGCCTTCAGCTTGGAAGCATCGTACTGAGCAGGTGTTTTCAACAGGCCCAGAATCACCATCTCCAGGTGGCTGGACAAGGCTGACTTCAGTGCTGACGGAAGTTCCTTTTTGGTCCTTCTCTGGTAGGCAAAGACAATGTCCTGTCTCTGCTCATTGCTGCGGTTGGTCAGAATGTTGATGATAGTGACCTCATCCACACCTTTGGTCTTGATGGCGGTTTCAATGTTCAGAGCATCCTGGTTGACATCAAATTTGGTGTAGGCTTTGACCGGCCCCTACGCATTTGCGGGTGTGGAATGATCACCCCAAGCTGAGCTTGCACAGAATTTCGTGAACAGTAGACATTTTGAAAGCAGCTGGGCCGGGCGCTGAGAACTGTGAGTGTCCCCAGAAGCAGAACCTGCTTTTGTTTTTTTAGGTTCCATTGTTGATAGTTGTGAGTTTCTTGTCATTTCACTGTTCATAGTTTTGATCACCTTCTTTTTCTTAAATAAATCCTTTTAATATTTCATATAATAAGAGTTTGGTGATGATGAACTTCTTTAACTTGACCTTATCTGGGAAGAACTTTATTGGCCCTTCCATTCTAAATGGTAGCTTTGCTGGATAGAGTAATCTTGGATGTAGGTCCTTCCCTTTCATGACTTTGAATACTTCTTTCCGGCAAGATCTCTTTTGAGAAATCAGCTGAATCAGTCTAATGGGCACTCCTTTGTAGGTAACTCTCTCCTTTTCTCTTGCTGCTTTTAAGATTCTCTCCTTATCTTCCATCTTGGGTAATGTAATCATGATGTGTCTGCTTCCTTGGGTTGAACTTCTTTGGGACTCCCTGAGCTTCCTGGACTCCCTGAAAGTCTATTTCCTTTGCCAGATTGGGGAAGTTCTCCTTCATTGTGTTTTCAAATAATTTTTCAATTTCTTGCTCTTCCTCTTCTCCTCGGGCACCCCTATGATTTGAATGTTGGAATGTTTAAAGTTGTCCCAGAGGTTTCTATGCCTCTACTCACTTTTTTGCATTCTGTTTCTTCATTCTGTTCTGGTTTAATGTTTCTTTCTTCCTTCCGCTCCAAACCATTGATTTTAGTCTCAGTTTCCTTCCTGTCGTGGTTGGTTCCCTGTACATTTTCCTCTATTTCACTTTGCATAGCCTTCAGTTTTTCCTCTATTTTGTGATCGTACTCAACCATTTCTGTGAGCATCCTGATTACCAGTGTTTTGAACTGTGCATCTGATAGGTTGGCTATGTCTTTGTCACTTAGTTGTATTTTTTTCTAGAGCTTTGATCTGTTCTTTCATTTGGGCCATTATTTTTTTTTTGTCTTGATGTGCCTGTTACATAGTAAAAGACAGAGCCTTAGTTATTTGCCAGGGTGGGGCGACCCACTTTGCTGCACTGTGGCACTGTATGTAGGGGAGGGTTCAGAGAGGGAACAGTTCCACTTGCTCAGCTGTTGGCTGGCTTTCAGTCACTTTCTCCACTACCCACAAGCAAATTGGGCTCTTCTGGTGCTGACTCCCCAGTGGGTGGTTTTGTGTACATTCTAGGACCCTGTGGTTCTCTCCAGTGAACTCTCCTGTGATGCTGGGAGTTTCTCTCCCTGTCACAACTTACAGAGGTTTTTTTAGTTAGAGATTTTGAGGCTTTATTTCCTTGCACTGGAATCCTGAGTTGTGTGGTCAGTTGTTCCTGCATGCAAGTGTGAGACTGCCTGCTCCTCCAACTGCTGCCTTGCTGTGAGTCCTTTCCACCCCAACTTCCCATCTCCACCCCTCCTATTGGTCTGAATGAATGTTTCTTCTTTAACTCCTTGGTTGTTGGACTTCCATACAATTCGATTTTCTGACAGTCCTGGTTGTTTTTGTTTTTAAATTTTTTGTTCTTCTTTTGGTTATGTGGGGAGGCAAAGTATATGTACCTATACCTCTATCTTGGCTGGAAGTCCCTATATTCCTTTTTTAATGCTTAGTTTGTTTTTTAGATTCAATTTTTGATAGTTGTGAGTTTATTGCCATTTTAATGTACATAGTTTTTATCTTCTTGTTTTTCTTAAATAAGTCTCTTCAACATTTCATATAATAATGGCTTGGTGATGATAAACTCCTTAAACTTTACCTTATCTGGGAAGCACTTTATCTGCCTTTGGATTCTAAATGATAGCTTTGCTAGATAGAGTAATCTTGGCTGTAGGTACTTTCTTTTCATCACTTTGAATACTTCTTGCCAGTTCCTCTAGCCTGCAAAGTTTCTTTTGTGAAATCAGCTGACAGCCTAATGGGACTTTGTAAGTAACTATCTGCTTTTCTTTTGCTGCTTTATCTTTAACCTTTGGCAGTTTAAGTGTGATGTGGCTTGGTGTTGTTCATCTCCGTGTGGTCCTCTTTGCATCTATCTCATTTGGGACTCTCTGTGCTTCCTGGACTTGTATGTCTTTTTCCTTCACCAAATTAAGGAAGTTTTCTTTCATTGTTTTTTCAAATAAATTTTAAATTTCTTGCTCTTTCTCTTCTCTTTCTGGCAACACTATGATTCAAATGTTGGAATATTTGAAGTTGTCCCAGAGGCTCCTTCACCTAAAACAAGTTAGATAGGGCAGAGCCTTATGTATTCATCAGGGTTGGGCAACTCATGTGAACCAGAATGATGGAGTCTCAGATATGGGATTGCCACTCTGTAGCTCTGTATGGAGAGGGCTCAGAAAGGGGACGATGCTGCTGCCTGGCCTCTGGAGTTTTGTCTGGGGGAAAGCTTTCCCCTGGAACTTGTCCTTGTGCCAGAAACTTCAGTTTCTCTCCATATGCCACTGGTGCCATTCCAGCTACTGCCCCTGTGCTGAAGACCAGAGAGAGTGAGTCTGCGTAAGTCCTAAGTCCATTGTGGACCCTTTAAGAGGAGACTCCTGAGAATCCTGCAGTTTCTTCTGCTGCCCTAATGCCTACAGTTTTTTAAAAAGATTTTATTTATTTATTTTTAGAGAAGGGAAGGGAGGGAGAAAGAGAGGGAGAGAAACATCTATGTGTGGTTACCACTTGCACACACCCTATTGGGGACCCAGCCTGCAATCCAGGCACACACCCTAGAGTGGTAATCAAACCAATGCTTTTGTTCACAGATCCATACCAGCCACAGCTGATTTTTGCAGCAAGAAGTTATGGGGACTTATTTTCCTGGCCCTGGAGACCTGGGCTGGGTTATCTGGTATGGGGCTGGGATCCCTCCCTCCTGAGGTATCCCTCCCAACTTTTTCCACCACATGTGGTTGTGGGACTCCCCATCCTGCATCTCCAGGTCTCCGTGACTCTCCATGCATCTCTGTGTCTCTGCCCTTCCTACTTGTCTGGATAAATGTGACTTTTTTAATTCCTTGGTTGCCAGACTACCATATAGCTCAATTTTCTGATGATTCCAGGTGATATTTGTTTTATAGTCTGGTTGTAATTTTTGCTGTGGTTATGCAAGGAAGCAAGCCATTTTTACCTACATCTTCATCTTTGATCTGCGTCAGCAAGAAGAATTGAGTTTTCCCACAACAATATCTTAGTATTTCATTTATGGGGTTGTTTTATGAATAATAATAAATATTGTAATAAGTATATAGTGAGTGGCACAATATTAGGCAGATAACAAACATTCAATAAATGGTAAAATTATTATTGTTCATGTTTTCTTTCTTTTCTAGACAATTAAGGTCAAATCTGATCCACTCACAATCACAGAGCTTCAGCCTTCCAATGCTCCAAATTATATAATGGGAAACCAAAGTTTGGGTACAAACAAAACAAAATACTTCTTTCTGATGATCCTCCTCCATTAAACAGTCAGGAAGTAATATGGTAGATATCAATAGGGAAACATAAATCTGAAGAACTATTTCTAGGCATCAAGAAACATACAGTAACTTGAAGTCAATGATTTAGGGCCATCACGCACGAAGTGTGAATTTTATAACACTTGCTCATTTTAGCTCAACTGCCAGCTTTTCTTCTATAGCAAAACTAAGACAGTTAGTCTTGTAACCAGTAAGGAAGCTTTTGTCTTCATTCAAGACAATTGGCTGGAGTGATGGCTGAAATAATAGCACTTTTCAATGTCATTCTCTTTAGACACTAAGAAAAGATAGAAAATCTAGATATCAGTGTTAAGTGGCAGGTATTCAAAGTAAAATTCAGCACATGTAACAATAGTTTTCTGGGAAAAAGCAGTGTTTTCAGGAGGATTCTAGTTTTTCTTTACTTCATGGGACCACTGACAGCAAGTTTAAATCATTATGTTGTCAAAGATTGAACATATCAGCCCCAGTCTAGAGCAGTGCCAGTGTTAGCAAATAGGATCAGTGATATGGAACAAAACCAAAGGAAAGTAATTATGATATTATTGCTTTCTGTCAATATCAGCTGGGAAAAGAACATTGGTAGTGGTGAGGGGGATGTGGAGGGGAATTCAATGAATGAGTTCAAAATCTCAAGTGGATATAGCTCTTGCTGATCCTGGGCTTGGTGTTTCAGGAGTCAATAGCTAAAAACATTTTAATAATGTCATTTTTTAAAATAGCAGGTATATATGGATATTCATATTATTTAAATATAGTGTACTCATGTGTGTGAGTTCATGCATGTACAAGGTAGGTCCAGAAAAAGTCCAGCCATTGTTAATATAACAAGAATGGTTTGTGCAACATTGATGTAACCTGACAGCCAAGGAGAGTCAACTGGAATGCGCATGTGTGAACAATGACGACTTCACTGCACTCGTCAGTGAGAATGGTAGACACTGTTGAGTGAGCATGGGTACTGTGTGGCCATCACATTCAAAATGACTGAGCAAGTAGTGCAATGAATCTGCATCAAATTTTTCATTAAGTTTGAACATTTGTCCGTGGAAACTATTCAGATGATTCAGAAGGCCGCAGCTGCAGGCACCTGGTGATTGGCAGATTTATCATGGCAATGCACCCACTCGTGCACCACATCTCGTGCAGAGTTTTTTTGGTGAAACATCAAATCACCCAGGTGACTCAGCCCAGCCCCTCTACAGCCCACATTTGGTGCTCTGCTACTTCTGACTTTCCCCAAAACAAAAAATCACCTTTGAAATAGATTTCAGATAATGGGGCAGCCAATGGCGATTGGGAGAACTGTGTGAGGTCCCAAGGTGCCTACTTTGAAGGGGACTGAGGCATCATTGTCCTATGTACAAAGTTTCTTGTGTCTTGTATTTTCTTCAATAAATGTCTCTATTTTTCATATTACATGGCTGGATACCTCTGGACAGATCTTGTATGTGTATGTTGTGCATGCATACAATTCAGCATATTGGGTAGGCCAACATATAATGTAATGGAGTACTGTGAAATTATGGGATTTATAAAATTCAAATTGGAATGCCTCTGGGTTTTATTTTATGCCAATGTTCATCATAGAGGTTTTATTTGTAATTGACAAAAGATGGAAACAGCCCAAATATCTGTCATCTGGCTAGTGAATGGGTAACCAAATTTTAGCATGTTTATACAGTGGAATAGTATACAGTAATAAAAAGGAACAAATTGGTAATACACACAACAACACAGATGAATCTCAAAAGCATTTTGTTGTGTGAAAGAAGCCAGAATCACAAGGCTACATGCTCTTTACATCATTATTTATTTAACTTTCTGGAATTGGCAAAACTTCAGGGAAAAAAAACTGATCAGTGATTGCCAGTGGCAGGGGTGAGGATAGCAATTATCCACAAACTGGCACGAGAATTTGGAGAGGAGATGTTATATATCTTGATTGTGGTGGTTGTGGTTATAAAAACTCATAGAACTATACACTAAAATGAGTGAATATTACTGTAGGTAAATTTTATCTCAACACGAATAAAAGAAAAAAAATACCTCTGTGTTTAACAAAATTCCCTAGAGGACTACAGCTTCTCAGATATTGCTATAAATAGCTGAGGCCTTTTCCTGAGGCAACCTAATTGAATGAGCAAGACCTTGAGTTGCAATTAACTACTGGTGGACCAGGCCTTAGGTCATTCTATTTCAATGCACAGCCATGAGCCCCAGTGAAAGGCAGCAAGAATTGCCCACCTGAGACGCT
The DNA here is from genome assembly GCA_004026765.1 of Micronycteris hirsuta. NCBI lineage: Eukaryota > Metazoa > Chordata > Mammalia > Chiroptera > Phyllostomidae > Micronycteris > Micronycteris hirsuta. The sequence goes on along the minus strand of PVJI01013028.1, from coordinate 22,287 downwards.
GAATTTCTCCCACCTTCCCTGAGATGTCCGCAGTCCCCATGCCCCAGCTGGTCTTTATGACATGGTTTCTTCCCAGCTTCAGTAGGTTAGTGACTCAGTTCAGATTCTTGGGCACTTTCTTCCCTGAGACTCCTCTTTGTCTTCATATATCAAAAGTATGGGAAGCAGAAAGCAGTGTCCCACAACTGCTCGTACTCCTAGGCCCCTGCCAGGCCTTAGCGCTGCAAATGCCCCTTGTTTGGCAGAAAAACTATTGCAAAAGATCAGTCACTTTGCTGGAACTCTTCCAGAATAAATCAAAGGAAGAAAACAAAGCCAGAATTAGGGATCAGGTGTATGAGAAAGATGAATCCCCAAGGCCTCACATTGACATGTGTGTGAATTAGGACTTAGTGTTAAGTAACAGGGATCACCCCGAGGTAGAGTGGTAATATTATATCTCAACATATTAGTCTGTGCTTTTCCTATATAGTCTTCACCTTTTTGAATGCCAAGGCCATTGTCTCCCCTTTCTTAGTCTCTACAGAAGAAAAACAAAGACTGAAAAATGCCATGTCGAAAGCATGAGGCAGAACTATTTAGATGTGTGTTTTTATCTTTAACAGTGGCTAGTCAAAATTGAGGTGCGCTATCAGTGAAAAATACACACCACATATTTTGAAGACTCAATACAAAGAATATAAAATATTCCATTAATTTTTATATTGATTTTTGTGTTGAAATGACAATCTTTTAGATACAATAAGTTAAAAATATATCTTAAAAATTCATTTTACTTTTATACTTTTTAGTGTGGCCCTAGAACATTTTTAATTACCTACATGACTCCCATTGTAGTTCTATTTGGTAGCACAGCTCCATAAACCTTAGTAAATGACTGAATTTCAGTTTCCTCATTTGTAAATTGTTGTAAGAATCAAAATTAATGAAGGTTAAGACTTTAGCAATATGCTCAGATCATAAGGGGCTTTAAAAGATGATGGTTATAACTAACACAAAACTGTAGATGTAAGTAATTATTTGCATACTGTACTGGGCATTCAAGAAATGTTGAATTATTAAATGACCACAATATAAAGAAATAAGTTTAAGGTAGAGTAACAGACAGATTATAGAGTTTAATTACCTGCCTTTGTAATTCATTAAAAAGCAAAGTTCTTTTAAAGGTGTTATAGGCAAATTGGTGTTGTCACCCAAAGGCAGTGGTGCTGGTGGTGGGGTTGTATGAAAACATGGAATGGGAAGTCAATTTTCTGGAGTTAGTAAGAATTGAAGCATCATGTGGTTCTAGGAATGGTAGGGACTTGCATCTTACTCTGTGAACTCCCAACAGGCCACAGAACTCTGACCCTGGAGATCTGCGTAAACCAAGGCCCCTGAGAGCTGGGTCTGGAGCATGGAGCTTAGGATCTTTGGGAACCTTGTCCTCAACCTGGCATAGCAGGTGTGGAGATTAGTGTGAGCACACAAGACAAGGTGCCCTGGTGGACTGAGGAACAGGGACCCTTCCCCCTATTACCAGATTAAATAAACAAACAATTCTGTATGATTTCAAGGTAGAAAAGGAAAGTCTCCCCACACCTAAACACCACACACACACACACACACACACACACACACACAAGTGACATCAAAATACCTGAGACAGGATGTTGTACTAAGTCTGGCAAGTGACTGAATTTGTTTAGAAAAATAAAGGAATGTGATATTTTCTGTATTTCAAGTTCTGTCTGATATCTCCATGATGGATTCTCATTGTAATTTTGTTTAGTCATAGGAAAATATTTTGGAACAATATATATTCAAGTCTGATCATATTATCATTTGCAGAAAAATGATAAACCCACAGAAAAAGCCTTTTTATTTGAATAACCAGCAACGCTTCAATAACCTTCCCAGATTTAGATTAAGAGATTTTTTTGTTATTCTTCTGAGGGTTCTAGGAGTATGTCCTCAGGTACTTGATCTGTAGCTGCTGACTAAGACATCCCTGTCTCTGGCACCATTCTGAGTGTCTCCAGTGATCAGGGCATCAAATGGCTGGGAATGTAAGCGGTGGGCCTTCAGCTTCAGAAGTTTCTCCTTGAGGAGAGGAAGGCACTTGAGCCCTGCTTGGCTTTCACATTCCTTCAGGTAGTTCAGACATCCATTGTCAGGCCACTTGCGCAGAAACTCTTTTTAGAAATTGCCTGCCAGAGTGTACTCCGTGTTTTTGTTGTGTCACCCTGCACTGCTGGCCATATGGGTCTGGGCCAGCCACCTGACTCAAAGGAGGGCAGTCTGATTCTCTGTCTTCCAGTGATTAGTAAATGAGACAAAAGAGTGTTGGTTGCAGAGAGTCCCAGTGGTCTCAGACATGCAGACTTAGAACTTGGAGGCAGCAGAGAAAACTAGAAAGCAGAAAGAAAAAACAGGCAGGTGGAAGCTGAGTGAGAAAAGGCAGAGACTAGAAAGTCCATCCTGATGGTTCATCTGGGCCAAATTCCAGTCTCTGCCCAGAGCCCCATGGTTTTGGGGTTCTGTGAGACACCCTGTACTTTGAAATAATTTCCCTCCTATTATTTGTTGACTTAAGAACATCTAACCTACAGAAAAGTTTTACAAGAAATTATTTGAGCCAAAATTTCAAGGACCTGCCAGGAAGCAAAATCTCAACAGACTGAGAAAATACTCCAGAGAACAGCAGTGTTGCAGATGTTTTTAATGCATTTAGAATCAAAGCAGAAAACATAAGGGAGGTACATGAAACCCATTGGTGGTAGATTAAGGAGATGGGAGAAAGAAAAGCAGGGAAACTTCTATAATTGGATAAAAAGCAAAATGGAGAAACATACTTCTTTTACACTGGTGGGTATAGGATGGTTAATATTTAACATTCACGGAAAATGCAGATGATATGGGGGCAAGAAGATTAACAATGAGGGATTTTGTGATCTCTTTCTCTGGTGGCCTTGTGCTCTGATGCAGGCTACTATGTCTTTGAGGGGTACGGAAAAAATTACTCTAACATTTGAAAGGTATGTTATTCTAGATGCATAAGAACAGTGGACAGGGCTCACTTAAGGTAAATACTGAGCTTTGCTAAGGAAGTGATAAGCCTGGGATGTGACTACATGCCATGGGCTGCCCCATTAGAAATTTTTATGTTCGGACCATCCTGTGTGCTTACTTTTGGTCACTGAATTTGCAAGCCCTGTCATGCTGTCCCCTGCCCCTCACCAAAGCTTTCAAGGTTTAGTATATGGCCCACTTTTCACTCACATGCTTGGATTAATTTTAGTTAGTTTCAGTTGCTAAAGAAAAAAATGACAGGCCCAATATGGCATCTCTCGTGCTAAAAGCCCAGGATACCAAACCCAGATTTAATACCTGATCTAATTGCAGTTTCAGCCTCTCTTGGAAACATAATCTTAATTAATCAGTCCAGAATTTTCTGGTCCAGCACCAGTAAGGTAATCTGTCACATGGATCCTCTCTATCCCCCATAGAAAGAAGAGGTACTTTGCATGACTGCCCCCCAAAATAATTCTTTTCTTCTGCTTATAGCTCTCTTGCTCCACCATTCTCCATATAAAAACCTTTCATTTTATACATCCCCTGGAAGCCCTCTTCTAGTTGCTAGATAGGATGCTGTACAATTCATGAATCACTTAATAAAGCCAATTAAATCTTCAAATTTACTCACTTGAATTTTTTTTTAAAAACACAATAAAAGTCTCCTAAGATAGGAGGGAAGGAAGGAAGGAAGAGAAGGAGAAAGGAGGGAAGGAAAATATTTACTTATATACAGAGTTTTGTTATTATTTATGGATCCATAAATTTTGGGAAAAATATGTCTCTGTCTTCTCACCTGTCATAAGAGATCATAATACTTTTCTTTCCTATCAACATTATGAATTTATAGAAAAGACAGACCAGACACTTGCTAGAAAAATCTGATAGTAAGATCGTTAAGATGTTTTTACAACCCTGTGTAGACCGTCCTGTCCACCTCTTTATCCTTCAGCCCCACTGCCAGTGAGAGCACATGCTAATACTAACCCACCTTTGTACAAATTTTATACAGAATAATAGCATCTTTCAGCCTAAAATACAATTATAATCTATACTACTACCACCTGAAAACAGAAGAGGGCTCCCTAAGAATATCTAAGTAGTGACGATCTAACCAATACTCTTAAATTACTGCAATGAATGCTTTCTCTCAAGCATAGGAAACCAAAGCACAGTCAATTTTGCAACTAAAATTATTCTATAGAGCCACATTATTAAGATATAAAGAACGAGAATGCCTACATCAGTCTTTGAGATAAGGGCAAGGCCTAAAATAAAACTTAATATCTGTTGTGGGAGAGGAAATAATTTTTTCCTCTACCCTTTTAGGTTCTTGGCTGAGACACCCCTTTATAACAAAAAAAAACCCAGAATAACAGGAGTAAGACAAACAGAAATTTAATACCATGTATACCTCTGTATATATGGAAGAGTCTCAAGAAAACTGAGTAATTCCTCAAAATGGCCCATGCTATCACCATGAATATCATCTGTAGCTAAAGACAAAAGTAGATGTTGGGGTGGGGAGCAGTTTTGAGAGGTTATAAGACAAAGCAGGGTAAGTAAGGGTAAGGTTGTTAGGCAGAGTTAAGTTCTTGCCCTCTCCCACTGAGAAGAATTTCTAGAGATTTAGAATCCTTTTCCCGATACACAGAGGGAGACACCCTTACAAATGGAGATTTCCCTTATAAATGTAAATGTCTCTTACAAAAGGGCAACTACTACTGTTTTCAGAGCTTCACATGTGTCTGCTGTTTCTTTAAAATAACCAGTTCAACACTTTGACCTGTGTGACTCAGTTGGAAGGGCCTTGTACTTCAGGGGAAGGGTCCCCTGTTAGATTCCTGTCCGGGTCTGGTTAGGTTCCTGGTCCAATACACGCCTGGATTGTGGGTTTAGTCCTTGGTCAAGACAAGTACAAGATGCAACTGATCCGTGATTCTCTCTTATATCAATGTCTCTCTCACATTGATGTGTTTCTCCCTCTCTTTCTCCCTCTCTTCCCCATCTCTAAAAATAAATGAATAAAATCTTTTTAAAAAGTAGCTCAAGATAATTAATAGGTCAAAGAAGCATATTTGGGGGGGGGTATATTCTGCTACTTTACAGTGTAAAATACATTATATCCTAAATAATAATCTAAATTACTAGATTATTATGGTTCTGTAGAAAAGGGTGGTCAAAATTTATTATTTCTATTTGATGAATATTAGAGAGAAAGAGATTCAGAGGAAAATAATAGACTAACTTTTACAGAGCTGAATGAAAAAGAAAGAAAAAGAAGAGAGATAAAAATAGAGAGAAAGTAAGATAGGACCAGAAGATAAAGAAGATGAGGGGAGGAGAGATGGAGATATGGCAGAGCAACAAGGAGAGAGAGAGGGACAAGAAGGGAGGAAGATTGGAAATAAAGCTTTTGAATCTTAAAAAATAATATGGATTTGAGCGACCAAACTTCCCTTTATTCTGTACGTGTGAACAGCCCAAATACACATATTTCACAGGCCCCAAAGGACATAAGACAATGTCAATATAGGGCACAATGTCAATATAGGGCATAATGTTCAAGCCTTGGAGTTAATGCTTAGAAGCAGCCAAAACAGCTTCTAGAAAGGGGAACAATGAAGGGAGGAGTATTGACTTAACAAGCTCTGAAAGCAGCCTTCCCGGAAAGGCTTTACCAGTCTCCAGCTGTTCATTAGTTAATGAATATGAAATATTGACTGAAGGATGGCCCCACAGGTATTCAGGAAAACAATCTCATTTCAAACCAGTTGATTGCAATAGCCCATAGCCAGGGAAGGTTGGTGGGTGGAGGAGGGAGACAGTCCTTTCCCCTTCCATCCTCTTCCCAGACCCTTAGGCTAAGGTGGGTCTTTTCCCCCAACTAGGTGGGGCAATTCCTGAAATAAAGACAAAGAGTCACACCTGTTCCTGTCCTCCTTATACATACTTTAAAATAAGGACAAATTTAATCCCAATTTTGGTAACTATGGTGGCTAAAAGCCTTTTTATTTTTAATTAATTCTCATAAATTTATTTTAAAGAATGTTTAAAGAAAAATAAACTTGCATATAAAGCCTTCAATTTCACAAATATTAAAGCCAAAAGAGGCATTTATGTTTCATAAAGTCGATATTGAAACTGCGGATCCTCCTAATTCTGAGTTGATTTAAACTGTAATTTAAAAACATTTTTCCTTCTCTCTCTGACTGTACTTTATTGACTTGATCTTAATCTCTCACCTAAAGAACTGGGCTATTGTCTTCTGCTGCCTCGGGGATTAACCTGAGAATGGTCACAAAGTTTGAGCCACTGGCAGGCTAAGGATAACATCTGAAAGTGATGTTTGAGCTCCTAAGCCCTAAGACAGGCTGACCCCCTTGGCTACCTCTTCTTGAAACCAGTTCTGGATGTTGGAGCTGACCTCAGAGTTGTTCTCAAGACTTGAAGAAATGATTTATTACCTTTAACTCACCTCTGACCAATCAGCTCCTGGCACGACTCTGAATCCCTAACCCATGGTGTCTTGTGATTTTTGCCCTATATGATCTGTAACTACATGCCACTGGGGACTCTGATCTTTCAGAGCACAAGCTCACACATCTTCAGAGGCTGCTTCTAATAAACTAATTCCTTTCTTTATTGCAAAACCCTATTCATGCTTTTGTTGTTGTTGTTTTTTTCCCTCAGAGCGCACAGGTAGAACAAACTTGTTATTGGGCTTTGGTAACAGTAATCAGAGAAGCAGTGTTCAGATATGAATATAAACACAGGTTACCATGTTAATGCCTGGAGTTTGAGAAACATGGATTTAGGACAGATGAATCAAGATGGTTAGAAGAGTAGATGGATGGATTGTTGGACAATTGGATGGTTGGATGTGTGATAAATCAGGAATGCCCACTTAAGTTATTACTTAGCCTAATTATTTGCATAGTGGATGCCATTGGATTGAAGGGAAATGGAAGTAGAAACGAGTCCATCTGTTTCTCAAACAGCACACTGCAATGAATAGTTGTAGGGCAATCCATTCACAAGTAAGATGTCAATCTATGTTAATTTTATGTCCATTTTTCTTATGATCTCAGGATCTCGCTGTTATTAAGAATTTACTATGGGGACTCTGGATCTAGCTCTTGTTGTTGACCTTGGGTTGCCTTACCTCTGTGCCTGTTATCGAACAGATCCAGGGAGGAGGTGCGGAGTAAATGATATGTTATTACCAAAGGACCCCCCATTTTTTTCTCCAGGGGTTCCCCCCCATACTAGGTTCACTTTGCCCACCACCAGGGGAAAGACGTCTTTCAATGCCAGAGATTGGTGAAAAGGAAAGGAATTATTTTTTAAAAGTTATGTAGGTTTAGAGCAATGACTTAATGTCTTCATTAAAATACTAAAGTTCTTTAGAATACCCACAAACGCACACAGTCCTTCCTTCCCCTTTGCCCAGTCTGGGGTACCATATCTCAAGAAAAAGAAGTAGAAGTCTATGGTTCAGGCAGCTCCTTGGTTCCGGCACCATCCACTGTGTTGCCACCACAATCTCCATGTGGTCCCAACCTGCTCTGCCAAAGCCACATGGTCCCCCCTCCTGCCACAGCCTCATGGTGGCGTGGTGATTCCCATCATGGCTGCCACATCTGGGTTTAAATCCCCGCACCAATCTTCCTCTTCAGCCCCATTTCCAACTCCTCCCACAATTGGCTACTCCTGTAACGGGGTGTAGCCAAGACGGGGAGCCCCAAATGAGGATTTGTAATGGGGTCCAGCACTCAAGGTGTCCAGGAAATATTAGAAATATAAGAAAGATGTCCTCACCCCACAAGTCTGAACTGGCAGGGGATGGGACTCCTGGAGCAGGGCCATTCAGAGCTGTTTTGCATAACAGTAGCTTTGCAGATAACTTCTGGCATGGTCATTTAGCATATCTATAACCTTTAACTGGTTTCATAGATGTGTTAAATAGCTGCAAAGCTGCTTTGAGTCAGGGGGATGGAAGTTACTTCTACCCAAGAGGTAACTGAGAGGCAACTCCCCCGGGACGGGACGCAGCGCCTATGCGAAAACTTGGAGATGATTGGCTCTGTGCCATGGGGCCATACCTGCCCACAGTTAACATGGCAGCCCAATAAAGCTAGAAGAATATGAAGTGCTGGCAGGTGTAGCTGATTGAAGGAGGAGTCGGAAATGGGGCTGCAGAGGAAGATTGACGCGGGTATTTAAACCCAGGCATGGCAGCCATAGCTCTCTCTCTCTCTGGAACACGAGGCTTTGGGGCTCCCTTTGCCACGCAGCTTAGGAAACTGGGAAGCAAGATGTAGCAGTGATGCTGAGCTCTCTCTTAGCAGTTCGGAGTAATGCAGGAGAGACGCTGCAGGAAGGGCTCTGGACCACGAAGCTTTGGAGGAGTGGGGACCCCTTGGCCTGAGGGACAGAGAAAGGACCACGTGGCTTTGGGTGGCTCCCTTTGCCACGCGGCCTAGGAAGCAGGAGAGACTTTGCCTGGAAGAAAAGGGGTGAAAGGACTCTTGCTGGTGGGCCATGAGAAGATGCCACATGGTTTTGGATTAACTGGAGATCATGGTGGCGACACAGCGGATGGTGTTGGAACTGAAGGTCTGTTTGAATCATGGACTTCTACTTCTTTTCCTGAGATACGGTACCCTGGACTGGGCAGAGGGGAGAAGGAAGGACTGTGTACATTTGTGGGTATTCTAGAGAACGGGTATTCCAAAGAACTCTAGTATCTTAAAGGGGACCTTAAGTCATTACTCCAAGTGTGTGTAACTTGTAAATAAATAATTCCTTTCTTTTTCACTAGTTTCTGGCATTGAGAGACATCTTTCCATTGGCAGCGGGCATAACGAACCTGGCGCGGGGTTGGGGGATCGTTGGGTGTCCCCGCCCTTGCTCTGTAACACTCCTGCCAGCATTCCCATATTTTTCCAGCTTTACTGGGCTGCCATAGTAAGTTTGGGCAGGCATGGCCCCATGGCATGGAGCCAGGCACTGTAACCAGGAGGAGTTGCCTCCCAGTTACCTCATGGGTTGAAGTCACTCCCATCTCCCTGGCTCAAAGCATGGCCACAGCTATTTAACATATCCATGAACCCAGTTAAAAGTTAGGGATATGTTAAATGACCATGCCTGAGGTCAGTTGCAAAACTGTTGCCATGCAGGACAACTCTCAGTGGCCCTGCTCCATGTGTCCTATCCCCCAGTTCAGACTTGTGGAGATGAGGACATCTCATATGTACATATATTTTTAATATTTCCTGGACATCCTGAGTTCTGGACCCCATTATAAATCCCTATTTGGGGGCCCCCTGGTTGCACTCTGTTTCATGTCCACAGACCTGGTTTATAATTCATGAGTATACTCTATTTTATTATAATTATAAATTACTCAAGATGAAAATAAATTGAGACCTTTACTGACTTGAAGGGCAGTAAACTAATGAAGTCTTGCAAGTGAACAAATAAAATATAACTCTTTTTGAAATGTACAATAAATATTTATTAATATGACAGCATGTTTAATACTTGTTATTGAATGTACAACACAGGCCTTAATCGAATTCTTTTTAAATTAAGTCAGGCAATTGAAATGCACCCATCTCAGCAACAAAGAAAGAATTAATTATAGAATATCATCTTGGTTGGTTTCATAAATAAGTACAGTCCCTTGAGAAGTGGCTTAGCCATATATATCAAGAGACTTAAAAATATTTATTTTCACCAATAATTTTCACTGCTAAAAAGTTCCCCAAAGGAAGTGATCATAGACGTGAACAACCATTTGTATTTATATAAAGTAATTTCATTTACAGTATCACAAAATTGGAAATAACCAAAATGTTTAACTGTAGGGGACTATTTTAATAAATGATCATGTATCTAGATGACAACATATTATACAGCCATTACAATTACATTTTTAGTAGCAAGGGAGAAAATATTGCATAATCTAATATCGAAGCAAAAGCTTTAACACTCAAGGAATGCCTAAGGCTACCAAATATGCACACATAAGATGTCTACAAAGGAGGCTGAATTTTGTTTATTTTTGTAGTAAGAGGGGAGAGGAACTAGAGATAAAAATTCTAAGAGGTTAAAGAAAGCCCAGTGGGAAGTAAGGAATGAAAGGCATTAGGTGATAGATGGAGCATTCATAAGGACCACCCTCCAACTCCATTCTACCACACGCACCAGCTAAAGGTCTGGGCTAGTGCTTCTCAACCTTGGCTGCACATTGGAATCTTTTAAAAAATCCTGATGTTCAGGCTCTATCAAGCCCATCAAATCAGAATTTCTAGGAGTCAGGAACCAGGTATGAGTATGTTTTTTTAAAGCTCCCTAGGTGATTTCAATGTGCAGCAAGTTAAAAACCTGATTAGAGATGGTTAACACTGAGGCCCTATCCATTGTGCAGTATAAGGTAGGAGAGGAATTAAGTCACTGCACCCCATATTTCTTTTTTCCCCTCCATCTTTCTGTCCTCTCAGTAGAGCTTTGAAAGAGTACCCTCAACCCACCAGTGAAGAACTACTTAAACTTCCATCAAACTTTTTGTTCTTGGAAAGACAGGAGAGGCCTCTTTAGAGTCCTCCTCATTGTGGACAGGGGTCTGGGTGATGATCCAGGAATATCTTTTCTATAGTCTTCTCCCATAGGTAGTTCAAGGTTCCAGCTTCAGCCTGCCACTGGGATCACAGCAGCATCGATCAGTATTTCCTATCATGTTAGGAGATTTACAAGAATCAGTTTATAGTCCCAAGGCTGGTTCTAAGCACATATACACGGCTTGATGTTCAACATTTAAAACTTCAAGATAATATATTCGCTTTGCCTTTTGCTTTAGTAGAAAAGCTGGATGTTTTACATGAGAAAAAAAAAGAGCTAGTATCAGTACAAAGAGATATTGGGAAGCTGCCTCAGCAATGAAATGAATAAAGGAAAGAAGGAATTAATGAATGAATAAAATAAAAATAATTTTAAAATAGAGATTTGTTGTTTCCCTAAATTAAAATTTGCAAGATGGCATCCCTAAGTATTAAGCACACACGCATTTACAAAAAATTTGAATTTGAGCCCCTTTAAAATCTGCAGTTCATCCTATTACAGTCCTCACTTGAAGGCCACTTGAAGCATTTGTGTCCCATGATTGTTATCAACAGTTGTTGAGTGTTTTGAACACTAAACTCTGTTTCTTGGTATTTTTAATTGAGGATTCTCTCAAAAATTGACATGTAACACTAATCAGTGTTATACTGGTTCCAGCCGAGAACCACCTTCGCTATCCTCTCCTGGAGGGACCCTGGACACAAGCGTGGAGAAACAGCTTTCCAATTCGCAGAAACTAGCCCAAACAAATTATGGGAGTCACTAAGGACAGGGCCTGTAGCTCCATCTGACGCCAGTGCACCAGCTGTCAGGTTCTGTTTCGGACCACAGGGAGGCTGGGCAGCACATCACCCACCAGCAGCAGGGCTAGGAGAGGAGCGAAGTAAGAGCTGCTGGAGAGGTGGTTCCCTGCGCAGGAGAGCCATCCTCTCCAGAATGAAATATTTCCCTTTTTCTAACAGAAGTCCACAGTGAAAAGTAATAAATCTCCCCATATTTAAGTGACACAAAAGTTTGTTTGCCCTTTATTCAATAAATAGAATTCAATATAGATATGGTTTACAGAAACATTGTTATCTTTTCACTGGCCCCAGAGCACTAATTCATACATAAAACGAGTTCAGCAAATATTAGCTAAGTGAATGGGAACTCTATAGACCTACCCTCAGGGTAGCTCACATATTTAGCATCTGTACCTCCAGGCAGAATCTGAAATGTTCCAGGGTTGCTACAAACTAAATATGTTTGGTGTATGTAGAAGAAAGATTCCTTTTTATATGAAGAGGTTGGAAGAATTTTTAGAGAAAGTGGTATTTTAGCTGTATCCAAAATGGATGAGGAGAATCATAACAGGAAGATGTGAAAATCAGCAGGAATGGAAAAGGACAGAATATTTTTAGAGATGACCAAGGATCAAAGGCAATTGATATTTCATTCAAGGGAATTTGTTTTAAGTGGGAATAACAATTTCATAGGTTATGCAGGAAAATTTGATTGGAAATTGATCTCAAAAATAAAAAACTTAAAAACATAAGTTTAACATATTTTACAATTTGTCAAAAAAATCACAAAAATAACTGTCTTAAAACAATAGGTAAAGGGTTGTATATGTGTATGTGTATTTTATATTTTTTTAATTTAATTTTTATTGTATTTTTCCCATTACTATTGAGTCCCCTATAACACTGTCCCCCTAGCAATCACCACACTGTAGTCCATGTCCATGAGTCCTTTTTCCTTTTTGCTCAATCCCTCCTCCCCCAAATCATCCCACCTCCAGCTCTTATCCTGATCTCCATCTATGAGTCTGTCTATCTGCTTGTTAGTTCAGTTTGTTCATGAGATTCTACATGTAAGTGAAATCATATGATATGTGTCCTTTTATGACAGGCTTATTTCACTTAGCTAATTATCTCTAGGTCTGTCCATACTGTTGCAAAAGGTAAAATTTTCTTTTCTTCTTTCTTTATGGCTGAGTAGTATTCCATTGTGTAAATGTTCTATAGTTGCTTTATTCACTCATCTAATGATGGACACTGGCTACTTCCATGTCTTGGCGATTGTAAATAATGCTGCAACAAACAAAGGAGTGCTTATGTTCTTTCAAATTAGTGTTTTGGGTTCCTTAGTATATATTTCTAGAAGTGGAAGCACTGGCTCTAAAGGCAGATCAATTTTTAATTTTTCGAGGTATCTCCATACTTCTTTCCACAGTGGCTGCACCAATCTGCATTCCCACCAATAGTGCAAAAATGTTCCCCTTTCTCCTCATCCTCGCCAGCACTTGTTGTTTGTTGATTTATTGATGATAGCCATTCTGACAGGTGTGAGATAGTATTTCATTGTGGTTTTAATTTGCATTTCTCTGATGATTAGTGATGTTAAGCATTTTTTCATATGTCTATTGGCCATCTGTATGTCCTCTATGGGTAAGTTTCAACTCAGGTCCTTTGCCCTCTTTTTCGTTGGATTGTTTTTTGGTGTTGAGTTTTGTAAGTACTTTATAAATTTTGGATATTAACCCTTTACCAGACATATCGGCGAATATATTCTCCTATTTTTTGGGTTGTCTTTTTAGTTTGTTGATGATTTCCTTTGCTGTGCAAAAACTTTTCAGTTTGATGTAGTCACATTTATTTAATTTTTCTTCTGTTTCCCTTGCCTTGGGAGAGATATCTGATAAAAGGTCCTATGAACAATGTTCAAGATTTTGCTACCTACGTTTTTTTCCAGGATTTTTATGGTTTCAGGTCTAATATTTAAGTCTTTGATCCATTTTGAATTTATTCTTGTGTGTGGTATAAGAAGGTGGTATAATTTCCTTTTCTGCATGCATCTGTCCAGTTTTTCCAACACCACTTATTGAATAGACTATCTTTATCTCATTATATATGTTTACTTCCTCTGTCGCATATTACTTGACTATAAGGTGTAGTTTATTTTTGGACTTTCTATTCTGTTCCATTGATCTATGTGTCTGCTTTTATGCCAGTACTATGCGGTTTTTATTACTATGGCCTTATAGAATAGTTTGATATTAGGTGACATGATTCTTCCAACTTTGCTCTTCTTTCTCAGGATCACTGTTTCTATATAGGCCTTTTGTGGTTCCACATGAATTTTTGAAATATTCTAGTCCTGTAAAATATATTATTGGAATCTTAATAGGAATTATGTTTAATCTATAGATTTCTTTGGGTAGCATGGACATTTTAATGATGTTAATTCTTCCTATTCATGAACATGATATGTGCTTCTGTGTATTTGTGTCTTCTTTAATCTGTTCCTTCACTGCCTTATAATTTTCCAAGTACAGGTCTTTTACATCCTTGGTTAGGTTTATTCCTAGGTATTTTATTCTTTTTGTAGCAATTGTGAATGGGATTGTTTTCTTAATTTCCCTTTCTGTTAGTTTGTTATTGGCATGTAGAAATGCAACTGATTTCTGAATATTAACTTTGTATCATGCTACTTTGCTAAATTCATTTATTAGTTAAGTAGTTTCTTGGTGGAATCTTTGGAGTTCTCTACGTACAGTATCATGTCATCTGCAAATAATGAGAGTTTTATTTCTTCCTTTCCAATTTGGACGTCGTTTATTTCCTCTTGTCTGATTGCTGTGGCTAGGACTTCCAGTACTATGTTGAATAAGTGAGGTGAAAGTGGACATTCTTGTCTTGTTCCCAATCTTAAGGGAAATGCTAGTTATTTTGCCCATTGAGTGACATTGGCAGTGGGTTTGTCATACATGGACTTTATTATGTTGAGGTATGTTCCCCCCTAATCTCACTTTGCTGAGCGTTTTTATCATAAATCATTGCTGGATTTTATCAAATGCTTTTTTCCCATATATTGATATGATCCATGTGGCTTTTACCCCTTATTTTGTTTATGTGGTGAATTGCATTTATTGATTTGGAAATGTACCAAACTTGCATTTCCAGAATAAATCCCACGTGATCATGGTGTATGATTTTTTTGATGCATTGCTATATTTTGTTTGCTAATATTTTGTTGAGGATTTTAATGTCTATGTTCATCGGGGATATTGGTCTATAATTTTCTTTCTTTGTAATGTCTTTACTGGTTTTGGAATTAGGATAATGCTGACCTCATAAAATGAATCTGGGAGCCTTCCCTCCTCTTGAATTTTATGAAATAGTTTGAGGAGACACATTATTTCTCTTTCGAATGTTTGGTAAAATTACCTGTGAAGCCATCCAGTCCAGGGCTTTTGTTCATTGGGAGTTTTTTGATTACTGTTTCAACTTCATTAAGTGTAATTCTGTCTATTCAGATTCCCTGATTCTTCCTAATTTAGTTTTGGAAGAGTGTATGTTTCTAGGAATTTATCCATTTTGTCCAGTTGTCCATTTTGTTGGCATATAGTTGCTCATAATATTTTCTTAGTGTCCTTTGTATTTTCTTGGTGTCAGTTCTTATTTTTCCTCTTTCATTTCTGATTTTATTTACTTGGTTCCTCTCTCTTTTTTTTCTTGATGGGTCTGGTTAAAGGTTTGTCAATCTTGTTTATCTTTTCAAAGAATCAGCTCTTGGATTCATTGATCTTTTGTATCATTTTTATAGACTCTATTTTGTTTATTTCTGCTCTAATCTTTATTATCTCCTTCCTTCTACTCAGTTAGTGCTTTGTTTGTTGTTCTTCTTTAAGTTCCTCTAAGTGTAAAGTTAAATTGTTTATTTGAGCTTTTTCTCATTTTATGAGAAAGGTCTGTTGTGCTATGAATTTCCCTCTGTGGATTGCTTTCCCAGTCCCACAGATTTTAGATTGTTGTGTTCTCACTTTCATTTGTTTCAAGGTATCTTTTGATATCTTCCTTGATCTCATTGTTGACCCACTCATTGCTTAATAACGTGTTATTTAGCTTCCATGTCTTTGTGTGTTTTTCAATGTTCTTCTTGTGATTGATTTTTAGTTTCATAGTATTGTGATCAGAGAAGGTGTTTGGTATGATTTCAATCTTCTTAAATTGACTGAGACTTGTTTTATATCCTAACATGTGGTATATCCTAAAAAATGTTCCACATGCACCTGAAAGTCATGTACATTCTTCTGTGTTGGGGTGAAATGCTCTGAAGATATTGATCAAATCAACTTGATCTAGTGTATTGTTTAAGGCCACTGTCTCCTTGTTGATCTTCTGTCTGGACAATCTATCCATTGAAGTCAATGGAGTGTTGAAATCTCTAACTATGACTGTCAATTTCTCCCTTTCTGTCCATCAAGATTTGTTTCATATATTTAGGTGCTCCTATGTTGGGTACATAAATGTTTATTAGGGTTATAATCTCTTGTGGGATTGTTCCCTTTGTCATTATGTAGTGTCCTTCTTTGTCTCTTACAATAGACTTGGGTTTAAAGTCTATTTTGTCAGATATAAGTACTGCTACCCCAGCTTTTTTTTTCTTTTGCATTTGCATGAAACATCTTTTTCCATCCCTTGACTTTTTGTCTGTGTGTATCTTTCAATCTGAGATGGGATTCTTGGAGGCAGCATAGATATAGGTCTTGTTTTCTTACCCATTCAGCTACCCTATGTCTTTTGGTGGTAGAATTTAAGCCATTTTACATTTAAGGTGGTTATTGATAGATTAGTATTTAGTGTTTTAGTATTTATCACTAGTATTTATCATTTTATTGTTAGACTATTTTCTCCTGTTTTCTTCTTTCTCTTTCTTCTTCTTCTTAAAAAAAGCTCCTTAACATTTGTTGCAGTTTTGGTTTGGTGTTAACAAATTCCTTTTGCTTTTTCTTATCTGTGAAGCTCCCTATTTCTCTTTTGATATTAAATGATAGCCTTTCTAGGTAAAGTAGCCTTGGCGTAGGTCCTCAATTTCATCATCTTGAATATTTCATGCCACTCTCATCTGGCCTGAAATGTTTCTGTTGAGAAATCAGATGATAATCTAATTGGTGCTCCCTTATAGGTAACTACTTGCTTTTCTCTTGTGGTTTTTAGGATTTTCTCCTTATCTTTAAGCCTTGTCATTTTATTTATGATATGTCTCAGTGTAGGCCTTTTTGAGTCCAATTTCTTTAGGACTCTCTGAGCTTCCTGGACAGGTGTGTCTTTTTTTCTTCACCAGATTAGGGAAGATTTTGGTCATCATTTCTTCAAATAGGTTCTCAACCCCTTGCTCGCTCTCTTCTCCTACTAGATTCCCATGATGTGGATATTGTTACGCTTCTTGTTGTCCAAAATGTTTCTTAAGCTCTCCTCATTTAAAATTTTTTTTCTTTTTTGCTGCTCTGCCTGCATGTTTTTTTCTATCTTTTCTTCCAAAAAATTGATTTGATTCTCTGCTTCATCTAACCTACTCTTTATTCCTTCCAGTGTATTATTTGTTTCAGATATTGCATTCTTTATTTCTGACTAGTCCTTTTTGATGGTTTCTATGTCTTTTTTTTATGCTGTTGAGTATCCTTATAATCATTAGTCTAAGCTCTAGCAGATAAATTGCTTGCCTCCATTTCATCTAGTTCTTCTTCTTTCACTTGGAGCCTGTTTTCTTTTTGTGTTCTCATTTTGTATTTGTTTCTATGTATTAGGTAGATCTGAAAGACTCTAGTGTACGTCTTTGTCAGATGCTGCTTGTGACTGGCCCTGTCAACATGTTTGGAACTATCAGTGATCCTCAGCATGTGGCTCCCTCTGCTGGGTCTTAGTGTGCAACACTATATACTTTCTTTTCTTTTCTTTTTTTTTTTTTTAAGATTTTATTTATTTATTTTTAGAGAGAGGAGAAGGGAGGGAGAAAGAGAGGGAGAGAAACAGCAATGTGTGGTTGCCTCTCACATGGCCCTCCCAGGGGACCTGGCCCGCAGCCCAGGCATGTGCTGGGACCATCTGGTTCCCAACCCGCACTCAATCCACCGAGCCACACCAGCCAGGGCGCAACACTATATACTTTCTTTCTTATGTTTGCTCTGCTTTTCTCAGTGGTAGGGAGGTGACACAACTGTAGCAGATAATTTCATTTTTATTTCCTACCTTTCTTTAGTGCCTTAGGTGGTACAATAGAAAAGTATGATTATTGCCCTGCTGTAGCTGTACACCTTGGCAGAAATATACTATTTTTTAAAAAGATTTTATTTATTTATTTTTAGAGAGAGGGGAAGGGAAGGAGAAAGAGAGGGAGAGAAACATCAGTATGTGAGAGAAACATCTACTAGTTGCCTCTCACATCCCCCCAACCATGGACCAGCCCACAACTCAGGCATGTGTACTGACAGGGAATTGTACTAGTAACCTTTTGCTTTGCAGTGACAATACTCAGCCGCCTGAGCCACACCAATCAGGATGTGTTTATAAAATGTGTTTTATACATTTTATACAATTGTGACAGGAAATGGCTTCACTTTATACTTGACTTTCACAGACTGGTTATGAAGAGATTATTCCTGCAAAACTACAGGGTCTGGCAGAAGTAAGGCCTGCTTGAGTGTGATTGGTCAGGTTATAATATGGATGTAATAATTTGATGTAGACCCTAGCCCATGGGGTCCATGTGTTGTGGATGTGATGAACAAATTCACACAGACTACAGAAGTCCTGTGGAGAAAAAGGGATGGCGTGACCACTCTCTGAGTGAGAGAGAGCCCCGACCCCTACTTGGACAAGTTTTTATTGTTTTTCTGGGCACATTACAGGAGGATGGTCCTCATTTACTATGCATAGGTTCGCTTTAGGTGGTTACCTTCTACAGATAACAAAGGAGAGGAAGCTGCTACAAAGGAAAAGGATATTTGCAAAGGAAAAAGTGGTTGAACTGGTTACATTCCATCCTTGGGGGGTTTAGCATAGATTTTAGGAAGTTACTTTAAAGATATGCCGTAAACATTTGCTACCTCAATTCAGGGTGAGGGAGTTTTAGCAAAAAGGAAGACTCAAAGCAGCCTAAGTACATTGCAAGCCTGATTTTCCATGGGAGAACCTGTCCATGGGCTTGGGTCCTGCATGCCAACTCTCTCCCCACTGGTTTTCCAAGTCAGGGGCTGGGCTACATTCCCCACTACCACGCAGAATGGTCCCCTATAATAATTTATAGTTTTAATTTGAACATTTCACCTAACATGTCATATGGTATGCTTGAGTGTGATATTGTTATGTTACAGAATTACATACTTATGATTTTGTAATAAAAGATTTTGAAATAAGAAAGGGCATTATTTGTAACGAACTATAGAAATGATCCCTGAAAGTATAGTCTTAGAAAGGGCATTATTTGTGCTGTACCATGCATTTGAGAGCTTCATTAATTTCTTCTACATCATTTCATCAATCTCATAAAATGTTTCATTTTTTATAATGTTTGCAATTCTACTTTGAAGGAAGTTGACAGTGTCTAAAAATCAATGAGAAATGAGGAGATTGACTCATAGGGCAGAGATGTTAGAGGAGGTCCTAAGGTTATTCATGCTCTCTTCAATTGAAATTATTTTTTCTTATAGCCTTGAGTTCCTTTTGGAACTTCATCACTGTGGAGACTCTGATAAATGCTTAGGTAATAAAGATTTTTTATAATTGACTTTGGCTGGAATATAACATGTATCTTGAGAAGTGGTAGGAGGACAAGGTTATTTGGAGCCTTAAACACTGGAATGAAAATATAAGGCTTTCTTTATTTGCTCCATGGACAATAGGGAGCTATCGAAGGTGTTTGAGTATTGGGAATAAAGTGAATAACACTATCCTTTAAGATTTGTCTGGAAATACTGGAAAGAATAGGTTGCAATGGAGTTTACAGGTACGCATCAAGTGAGGAGGCTATCCATCAACACTAGTTTTCCTCACAAAATGTTTGTCTATGGGGAAAGGAAAAGATTCCTCATTTATCAACTCTTTCTGTCCTCCTTTGACTTCCATTGCATTTGATGGTGATGCACACTTTCATTTATCTTTATAGAATGAGAAACATTTTTAAGAGCCATTTGCATGTTTTAAGCCCACACAGAGACTAATGTGTTTGGCAATTTGGAACATATTGTCTTTATTCAGCTCCAGAATCATGCCCGAGGGAAGAAGAGTTAAGTAAGAAGGAAAACAACCCCCTCCCTACCCTTTCCCACCTCTATGAAAACTTTAAATTATTTTTTCATCTTGTATTGTTTACTTTAGAAGGTAAAATAAATGAAGGGTGATAGGCCAAAGACTCAGTGAAGTCCTTAAGATTAAGAGCTGATGTTATTTTTAAAATCTTCTTTCTAAAGCCATTTATTTAATACAGCTACATGTCATCCTTTTGAAGCTTCAAATAAAGTGACATAACTGATGCAATTTTTCCAGAATGTTACATGAAAATAATTTTTAACTTACGTACTTTAAAAAAGATCTGAATATATTCACCCTTCCTTTCATAGATTCCTCACCCCCAAACATGTGCACATGCACACAGACATATATGCATGCACACACATGCACTCACACATCCATGCACATATACTAACAATGAATGTGTTCCAGTAGGAGGAGGAAGATAAATGGAGATTCAGCAGAAGAAAGTTAATGACATCAAAATAAGAATTTGGGAAGTTAGGCTCTCATTCTCTCAGCTGAAGTTTCTGAAAATCTGTTATGGGTCTCTCTACTTCCTAAACAAATGTTAACAATGGCCCGGTAAAGGAGGAACAAGATAATTGGCCCTTGAAAAAAATGTTTCAAAGGGTGTTATTAGGGGTAGAAGGGCCTCAAGGTTGTTTATCTACCTCTCACTTTCTAAAGCTTCTGGAGCTAGAGAACTTGCAAAGATTTTTGAAAATGGACTTCTATCAAGAACTTCACCATTAACATCAGTTGTAAATTCTATTAACCCCCACTTCTCCCAACATCCTAAGTTGAATATAGAGGAAATTTCATTATTTTTAATCAAGTACTTTACTGAAAGTCTCAACCATTCCTTCTTGGCAAGATGATGAAGACAGAAAACATAGTCCTAACTCATGTCAGGCAAGCAATAAATGTACTGAGCTTCTACTGAGTGCTGGCAATGCTCTAGCAATGAACAACACAGAGAGGCCCCTTCTTTCAAAAATTAACTTTCTTGAAAAAGGAACAGAAAACAACAACAAAAAAGTGAATGCAATAAACTCCATTACTGCTAAATGCAAAGAATTGATTAAAGCAGGAATATGGGTTAGGGTGGGAGTGGAGGGAGCTGCTTCACCCAGGCTTATCAGAGTAGACCTCCCTGAGGAGGTAACAGTTGAGTAGGACTCCCATACACACTTAGACTTGAATAACTATTTGAACTCAAAGTGAGATTGAGCACATTGATCTAGGATTAGTCTTCCCAAGACTAAGTCCCCATTTCAAAAACTGCTAAAATTTCTGTAACCTCACAGAAATGCTTCCTTTCCACCTTCATGAAATGGAACAAATAGGACCTTGTTATTTCACTGACCACTTTGTGGAGTAAGAAACTCTCTTATAAGTTTTACAGGAAATGTTAAATAAACAAAATGTTTTGTGGGGTTGCAGGGTTTATATCCTCTCATTATGGATACAGAAATGGAAGCCAAAAGGTTAAGTGAGTTAATTGTCAAAGCTCACATGCACAAAGGTTGAGGAATCTTTGTGACTTTGTTCAGTGTTTCTTGAATGTTCAATAAGAATCCTTAAATGTTGGTGCTATATCATTTCTCCATTGCTGCATAATATATTACCCCCAAATTTATCAGCCTAAAACAGAAAATATTATTTCACAGTTTCCATGAGGCCCAGCCTATGACTCAGGTCTCTCACAGGCTATAGTCATGCACCAGCTGGACTATATTCACAAAGTTTAACTGGAGGAGGACCCACTTCTACCATCACTTACTGGGTGGTTGAGAGGTCTCAGGTGCTCATGGGCAATTGACCAGAGATGTGGTTCTATAATAGCAATGGCAACCACAAAGGGATGTTGATTATTGCCCATGTCAGGACGACCCCCTCCAGAGTGAGAGAGTAAGACTGTGGAGTTTCCCAGTCTCAGAATTTCTCTGCACACCTCTTGAGGGCATCAACTGCCTAAACATGCTTGGCAGGTATAAAGGAAATGGGTCTGGGAAGGAGTTAGGATCTGAGAAGTGATTTTGTTTGGCTGAAAATTGCTTGTGAGCACTGTTTGGAATAATGGAGTTGTGATTGTTTGTTTTTTTTTTTGACTATATTTTATTGATTATGCTGTTACAGTTGTCCCACTTTCCCTCCCTTCTTGCCCCCCAACTCCTTACCCCCCCTTTCCCCACCCTTTAGTTTTGTCCATAGGTCATACACATAAGTCCTTCTGCTTCTGCACTTCCTATACTATTCTTAACCTCCCCCTGTCTGTTGTCTACCTACCATTTATGCTACCTGTTCTGTGCCCCATTCCCACCCTCTCCCCCAACCGCTCCCCTGTTGATGTTCCTCCATACCTTATATAACTCCCTTTAACATTTCATACAATAAAGGCTGAGTGGTGATGAACTTCTTGAACTTGACCTTATCTGAGAAGCACTTTATCTGCCCTTCCATTCTAAATGAAAACTTTGCTGGATAGAGTATTCTTGGATGTAGGTCCTTGCCTTTCATGACTTGGAATACTTCTCTCCAGCCCCTTCTT
>PVJI01013027.1:27294-49327 GCA_004026765.1 Micronycteris hirsuta | reverse complement strand
CTGCCTCCTCCGCCCGTTTCTGCCCCGCTCACCGGCCTGGATGTTTGTCTTCTCCTACCTCCTGGGTGTCGGACTTCCCTTCAGTTCGATTCTGTCTGTTCTGGTTGTTTAAATTTTTGCTACTGCATTAGTTGTATGGACATTCTGGATGTGCGGGCAGCGAGTGCGACCACCTACGCTGCCATCTTGGTGGAAGTCCCCCCCCAATAAAATAATTTTTTAAAGAGAGTGAGTTCCTGGCTTTGGTACTTAGACAATTTTATTTAGCAACTGGATATAAGTGCTTGTTAATGATAACTCTGAGTAATTAAAAGGGATTAAATTGAGTTTCATATAATCTTATAAAGTATAATGCATTTTGGAAAGTATCCATTTGAGAAAAATAAATTTAAAAAGAAGCATTGGTCCTTGCAGGGTTAGACCCTATTTGGAAATCCACTTAGCCATACCCGAGCAATCCTACATGATGCCATATATACCACGCTCAGTTCAATAGAAACTAGCAAATATTGGATGATTTTAACTTTTATAAGAAGTATACACCTATTTTAGTCTACCACTGTCATACACTGGGTCACAAAGTGTAAAACCTGATTCAAGAACCCAAAGTAAAGTGAACTGATAGCAAGGTATCAGGGAAAAAAAGATATTCTATCTGTGCTCCAAAGTGTGAAACACTGCATTCCCAGACTTTCACCTAAAATATCATTGCAAATAACTGTTATCTCAGCAACAAGTTCTTCTAAATAGAGCTTGTCCTACCCAATATGCACATCAATATCTTCTTCATTAAACAGTCTTGGGAATTGCTGTTTAGTATATTGCTATATTTTTAATACGAATTTTCTCATAACACTGTAGGTAATTCCTGCATCCCACTTTATACGAGCATTATTTAAGACTATCTCCAACCAGAGGAAAAATTTGTAATTCTCAATAAGATGTACTACTTTTATTATTATGGTATTTATAGCCTGAGAATTTAATATTCGGAACAGATCGGTGACATAGCTACCAAGTAAATAGAGTAGGAATACATTTTATAGCTAAATATGTGCCTGGAGTTAGTGGAAAATGATGATGATAAGGTATTAAAACAGGTTACTTTGATTCTGTGATCTTCCTTTATAGATCAGATGGCATAGCTTATGAACAGAATGGACAAGAAGGCAATATTCAAGAGCTAAGAAAGTTTTATAACTATCCACAAAATTGACATAGATTAGTTATGTTCTTTATTATCACAACTGAAGGTAAAACACACTTATTTGGTATAGGTCTTCAATGTTTTTTTTTTAAATGTGTTGAATTTTTCATTTTGCATGTACTTTTGGTTGCAATGGATCCCTTTAATAAAACAAGTGAAGTAGGTATGACTTCTGGTACTCTGACGTTTTGAATCTAGGCTTAATCCTTAACAGTTCGATACATTGTAATGAATCTAATCTAGACTATTCCAAAAAATCCAATCCTTAAATTTTCAAAATCATCCATTAAAAATAATAATGCAGTGAAAGCATCAAATCCTAACCACAAACAAAGAAAAAATAAATTAAAACAGAAGCATTGGTCCTTTCAGAATTAGACACAGTATAGAACCAGAGGCATGGAAACAAGGAACAAACTGACAGGGACCAGAGGGGAGGGAAGGGGGGGGGAGGAAGAAAGAAGGGGAAAGGCCTAGTTAAAGAACAAGTATAAAGGACCCATGGACATGGACAACAGCATGGGGACTGACTGTGGGAGTGGGGGGTTGTGGGGCAGGGGAGAGCAATGGGAAAATTGGGATAAATGTAATAAACAACAATTAAGTAATAAAATAATAATAACA
Source organism: Micronycteris hirsuta (assembly GCA_004026765.1). Lineage (NCBI taxonomy): Eukaryota > Metazoa > Chordata > Mammalia > Chiroptera > Phyllostomidae > Micronycteris > Micronycteris hirsuta. The sequence goes on along the minus strand of PVJI01013027.1, from coordinate 47,496 downwards.
CAACTTGTATGTGCTCGTTCATTTAACACCTCTGCTCTAATTAATTTAGTCTTGAGGCCTCAAGTTTACAAGCCTTTAATGTTTTAATAATCTACTCCTTATTGCACAATTTTAATTCCTCTCCAGTCTTTTTTTTTTTTGAGAGGGGAAAGGAGGGAGAAAGAGAGGGAAAGAAACATCAATGTGAGAGAAAGACATCAATCGGTTGTCTCTCACATGCACCCCAACCAGGGACCAAATCTTCAATCTAGGCATGTGTCCTGACCAGGAATTGAACCAGTGATCTTTTGCTTTGCATGATGATGCCCAACCAGCTGAGCCACACCAGTCAGGGCTAAACAGTCTTAAGAAATATATATATTTTTAGGTAACTCAAAATCTCTTCTTTTTCCTTTTAAATACATTTAGACTTGGAAAAAATTGGGAATGGATAACTAACAAAGTTTTCAGATAAATTACAGATAATTTTTACATCAGGTGTAATGTTTACTGTGAGTGATTAGAGGCCATTATGACAAGATGAAAGGACTTTAATCTTATTTTGTCTAAGCAGATTCTGTATGGTTCATCAAATGAAGTAGACAGAAGCAAGTCCTTGGGAGGGAGGCAAAAGAAGAAAATATATGGTTGGCTGCTTTCAATGGCTAGACAGGTCTGGAAGATTTGGAAGCAAGGGATGTTTGCAATCCATGAACTCCATGAGAGCAACAGAAAGGTCTAACATATTATGTGCTATGTCTTCCACACCTAAGGTCAGATCTGGTAACAAAGTAGGTACTCACTCAATACCTGTTGACTAACTGATGCAATACTAAGAAGATATTTGTCCTCTCAAATAATACTTCTAAAATTTTTATTTTCAAAAGACAAATGAAGACTGCAAGATAATCTCTTTCTCTCGAGTTAACTAGGACATTGCAATCTAATCTGAAGATCAACAGTGTTTCAACCACATTCAGAGCCTCTATATTTATAAACTGTGAGCATAAATTTAAAAAATAGAAACAACATTCCAAATATTTTGAAAGGGGTCAAGGGAGCAATGAGAATGAATTTCTTTCACAACGGGAAAAAAACAATATTTTCCCCTCAAAATGAAAACCCAGTATAATAGACGAAATGAAGATATGCAGTTTACATTGGGGCATTAAGCAAGAGTTGATCTCCAATATGGATAGTTGTTATAGTTCACATTTGAGTATAAAATAAGGGAACATTTTAGCCTTTCTGTGTGGAAACTACATGTGTTTTTACACAATAGGAATTTATATTCGTATGTATTCATACACTCCTTAACATTTTTCTGAGATTTAAATAAATATTGGGTGTTTGTAAATGTAAAAAGTTATTTGATTTTTAGATGGAGAAAACTCTATTGTTATGGGAAAACACTTCACTGAGTCTAAAATGCAGGGTTTTTTTTCCTACTAAAATCAATATTCCCAGCCAATTGGTTAAATTATTGAAGGAACAAGGACATCTTCTAGAAAGGTCTTTCCCACTAAGGTAATCAGTTGATAGGGATATTTCTAGATAGTTTTTAACTTATAACTTATCATGATTTTGGGCAGAAAAAAAATCATGATCACAGTATTCATTATTTGAAGGAACAACCCTTGTAGCTAGATATGTATGCTGTAGAAGAGATAAGACTGTTCATAAAAGTAATGTAACTCTAGACACACCAGAGTTAAAATATAATTAGTCATAATTTAAATTAATTATTTAATATAGTTTTATTATTTGTTTCTTAATTATGTTTTCTGAAATTTTATTTTGGAGTTTTATGCTTATGCTTATAAATGAGATAGCTTGAATTTTCATTTCTTGTATAGTCCTTGGTTACAGCAGTTCTAAAAACTGAGTTAGAGAGACTAAACTCATTTACAAATTCCTAAAGAGTGTGTATATTATAATGTGTGTACATTATAATGATCTTTGATGTTTGGGAAAGAAAAACATATCAAATCATTATTTTATTAATAGTTATTGCACTTGTAGATGGAAGAGTAGATATTTAAATGATGTATTTAGTTTCTTTGATGATCTACTCTGATTTTTTTTCTTTTGGAATCACACACATCTCCATAATGTTACCTCCACCTTGAGTGGGCCCAATGGTTTCTTTCTGGTCGTTTCTGTGGTTATTTAAAACCAATGTCCCTAGTTACTAGTATGGTCTCTTTTTGATTCTGCTTGCTACTTATTAATTCCATGCTACATAGCTGCCAAAGTATTGGTTTATGTACCTACTGATCTACCTTTCAATAAGAGTTGTTTAGGAGACATATTGGGTTGGTCAAAAAGTCCATATGTTTTTTTTTCCCAATAAAAAAGACACATTCTTAATGTTCACCAATAACCTTTTTGATTTGGATATTTTGAGTATGTTGGCTATCTCCCATGTGGTATGATACTGATTGTTCTCAGTTAATGTCTCCATTTGATCACTATCAACTTCAACTGGTCTACCTGACCATAGAGCATTGTCCAGCAAGAAATCTCCAGCTCAAACCTTCACAAATCATTTTTGACACATTAAATCAGTCACATCACCTTCTCTATGCACTGTACCAATCTATTTTTTTGTGTTTCAGTTGTATTTTTACCTTTTTTGAAATAATAAAGCATAATCTGCCTTTTAGGTTGCATTTTTCTTCCACATTCAATATTAAAATGGCTACACAAAAATTCACCAATTTTGATAAGATTTTAAAAATGCATACTGATGTGACAGCTGTCACAATACAATCTAACAAAATTGTTTCAAATGAAGTTAAAGACAACTAAGCATGACTAGAGCCACCTTATGTAGAAAAACAAATGAAGATTTTGGCCAACCCATTAAGTGGTAGAGTTGGGATTCAAACCCAGGCAGTCTGTCCCCAGGGTCCATAACAGAAAACAAAGAAAGAAAAAAAAGGACATATTTTATGGATGATTCAAAATGCACTAAAAGTCCTAAATTATTATAGTTGAAGATTATGCCCTTACAATTTAGACTTCACGTGACATATATATAACATACAATGATAGTATAACAATTAACCTTGGTTTTGTCAAGTTACATTTTTGTTATTCTGTTCTTGATTATTTCTTCAGGCTTACATTTTATTCCTTAGATGCATTTGTTTTCTATGTTTGTCATCTCATCTACAATTTTGTGTATGAACTAGGTCAAGATAATTGATAATAGCTTTGAAAGTTAAAAGCATCTCGATGCCTAAGACTTAAGGTTACTTCAATTATTGCTAGAGCAACTGTTTTTTGCTTCTATTTTTTGTATTTCTAAACTAAGAAGAAATGATTCCAAATTTGTGTTTGCTTGTTTGTTTGTTTGTGACCTGAATATGAAACAGTAATAAAGGAATAGCGATATTAATAGCTTTTATAAGGACCTATAACAATTCAGATTTTCAGAAACATGTCATCTTTTAATAGTATTGTTTCTATACCAAATAGAAACTATGTTTTCACACATAATAAATCTACAACTATAATTTCTAAGAAATGATAATCAGATAGGTATGAATTTTATGGTCAATGATGAGATGTCTGAAGTTTCTACAATAACTTCTGCGTTGTCTCACTGTTTGGAGATTTGATTGCAAGCTCTGGCCCAAAATTGTTTTCTAATTCAAGTAACCCATAGCTCAAAGTGATTGTCCATTAAAGAATTTTATCAACAACTAGAAATATACTCAATGCTTTGAAATTAAGAGCCTACCACAGAGTGAAAATCCATTGACTTTTCTTTTTTCTTTAAGGCATTTTCTTGGCCTCCATTTCTGTTGTAAACTCAAGACTAATTTTTACCACCAGTACAAAATAGTCACAGGCCTTACATACTGATAGAGTGATTAATTGCAATGAAAGTTCACTATCATTAGAAACACTATTAATATTTTTTCATTATACATGTATATATATAATAAAACTGAAGGTCCCTAAAATATGAGGAATTGATTGAATCTGGAATGTGTTTCAAATAAAAACAGTCTGTCCAGGAGACCCAAGATGGTTGAAGAGAAGAAGGAAGCTACACTAACCTCCTCCCAGGCCCAATCTAGAATTACAACTAACTTATAGAGAAATCACTCTGAATAACCAACTGAACACTAGCTGGAGAGACGCCTTAACAAAGGATAGATGGAAGAAAACACTTTAAAACAAAATGTCTGGTAGGGAGTGCAGTGGAGACTTTAAGGGGCTTCTTGGGCTCCCATGGGCAGCCCCTGAAATTCTGGATGGATATTTCGGTGGCCAGGAGGTCCCCCTTGAGAAGGGTGGGGTTTAAACCCTAAGCTGGTCTCCTGAGCCTACAGCACCAGAGCCAGGAAAGGAAATGAGGTAATATTAGCTATGAAAAGCAGCTGGGTTTCTGTCTGCCAGAGAGAGACAGCTGGAGTCTCAGAGTTCCTCTTAATGGGCCAAGGCACAAAATACCATTTGCAACCTACTTACCCTAGGCTCTGGCAGAGGGAGGGCAGAGTGTACTAAAGATCATTGAGGAGAGTCTGGAGTTGATGGTTCTGGGGAGAGAACTGAAAGAATGACTGCCAGGATTCCTGTGCTGAGTCATTCTTCATACTGCAGGAACCATCTTTCTCAGACAGAGTATTCCCTTTCAAGTGGCATCAGCTTGACGGGAAGCATTTATCCCCACTGGCAGTAATTACTCTGCCCCACCCTATGGACCTTAAACTAGGCAGCTGATTACAGCTTAAGCCTACATCACTGATTAAGTTTAGCAACTAAGGAGGATACTAGGAGTTCTGAGACTTTAGCTGACCCTCACCCAAACCTGGTAATGGAAAAACCAGACCTTAGTGTGCAGCCTAGTTGTTTCTGCACACAAACAGTCCCAGAAGAGGGATCCACACACAGTAGATTAGTGATAGTTCCAAACAGGTTGCCCAGAGACATACACAGCTGTGTTTGACAAAGACCTGCACAAAATTCTTTTCAGATCTACCTAATATATAAAAATGAATAGAAACATGGAGCCAAAGGGGAAGACAAAGAAACATACCCCAAATGAAAGAACAAGATAATTCTCCAGAAGAATTAGATGAAATGGAAGCAAGCAACATATCAGATAGGGAGTTTACAGTATTGATCATTAGGATACTCAAATACATACAAAAAAAAAGACATAGAAACCATAAAAAATACCAATCAGAAATAAACAACTGGTGGAAATAGCCTAAGTGCCCATCAGTAAATGAGTGGATCAAAAAACTGTGATACATTTACACAATGGAATACTACACAGCAGAAAGAAAGAAGGCACTCCTACCCATCACTACTGCATGGATGGAACTGGAGAGCATTATGCTAAGTGAAATAAGCCAGGCAGTGAAAGACAAATACCATATGATCTCACCTGTAAATGGAACCTAATCAACAATAACAAAAAAAAAAAAAAAAAAAAAAAAAAAAAAAAAAAAAAAAAAAAAAAAAAAAAAAAAAAAAAAAAAAAAAAAAAAAAAAAAAAAAAAAAAAAAAAAAAAACAAGCAAGCAAAATACAACCAGAGACTTGGAAATAAAGAACAAACTGGCAGTGACAAATAAGCTTGGGGCAGGGGTAACAGGAGACAGAAGGGGAAGGAGCAAGCAAAAGAATGTGAATAGAGGATTCACGGGCACAGACATTGGGGACGATTGACTGTGGGAGTGCGGGGGACAGGGTAAGGGTGAGCAATGGGGAAAAAGGTGGGACATCTGTAACTGAACAATAAAAAATAAAAATAAACATAAAAAGGAAATAAAGACTGCAGTATCTGAAATAAAGTACACACTGGAAGGAATAAATACTAGGTTAGATGAAACAGATGATCAAGTCAGTGATTTGGAAAACAAGGTAGAAAAATACACCCAGGCAGAGTAACTAAAAGGAAAAAAGAATAAAAAAGTGTGATTTTAAGAAACATTTTGAACAATGTGAAGCATAACAGTATGCCTCATGGGAATAGAGAAGGAGAAGGGAGGGAGGAAGTGATGGAGAACTTATTTGAAGAAATAATGACTGAAAACTTCCCTAATCTGGTGAAATAAGACACACAAATACAAGAAGCTTAGAGATTCCCAAACATGTTGGGTCCATAGAGGCCGACATTGAAACACATCTTAATTAAAGTGACAAAACTTAAAGACAAGGTGAGGATCGTAAAAGTCACAACAGAAAAGCAGGTAGTTACAAAAAAGGAGCACACATTAGACTGTCATGTAATTTCTCAACAGAAACATTTTAGACCAGAGGGAATAGCATGAAATATTCAAGGTGATGAAAAACAAAGACCAACAACCAAGGCTACATCATATAGCAAGGCTATCCTTTAAAATGAAAGGAGAAGTAAGAAGCTTTCCAGACAAATAAATGCTAACGGAACTTATTAACACCAGACCTGTACTGCAACACATGATAAAAGCTTGCTTTAAGAAGAATAAAAAGAGAAAGAAAAAAAAACAGAGGAAAATAGTCTAACAATAAAATGGCACTAAATGCATATATGAATAATTACTGAAAGTGTATATGGCTTAAATGTTCCAACCAAAACACATAGTATAGCTGAATGGGTAAGAAAACAAGACCCATATATATTCTGCCTCCAAGAAACCCACTTTAGATCAAAAGATACACACAGACTAAAAGTAAAGTAATGAGAAAGATATTTCATGCAAATGGAAAGGAAAAATAGCTGTGCTAGCAATACATATATCCCACAAAATAGACTTTAAAACCAAAGCTATAGTAGAAACAAAGAATGATACTATATAATGATAAGTGGAATAACCCAACAAGAAGGTATAACCTGAGTAAAACTTTATGCACCCAACATAGGAGCACCTAAATATGTCAAGAAAATCTTGATGGACATAAAGGGAGAGATTAACAGAAACACAGTTATAGTTGTGGATTTTAACACCCCATTGACTTCAATGGAAAGGTCTTTCAGATAGAAAATCAACAAGGAGGCAGTGGCCTTAAACAATACACATGATCTAAAGGATTTAATTCATGGTTTCAGAGTAGTTCACCCCAAGGCATCAGAATACACAAATTTTTCAAATGTAAATGGAATATTTTCAAGGAGAGACTACATGTTTGAACACAAAACAAGTCTCAATAAATTTAAGAAGATTGAAGTCATATCAAGCATATTCTCTGACCACAGTGCTATGGAACTAGAAATCACAAGAAGAATACAAACACACGAAGACATGGAAGGTAAATTACATGTTATTAAACAATAATGAATCAACAAAATCAAGGAAGAAATTGAAAAATACCTTGAAACAAATGAAAATGAGGACACAGCAATAAAAAATCCGTGAGATCCTGGGAAAGCAATCTTAAGAGGGAAATTCATAGCATTACAGGCCTACCTCAAAAAACAAGAAAAAGCTCAAATAAAAAATCTAACTTCACACTTAAAGAAACTTGAAAAAGAATAACAAACAAAGCCCAAAGTGAGCAAGAGGAAGGAAATAATAAAGATCAAAGCAGAAATAAGTGTAATTGAGTCTAAAAAATGATACAAATATCAATGAATCAAAGAGTAGGTTCTTTGAACAGATAAACAATATTGACAAACCTTTAAACAGACTTATCAAGAAAAATAGAGAAGACCCAAATAAATAAAATCAGAAATGAAAGAGGAGACATAACAACTTATACCAAACAAATAAAATATTGTAAGAAAATATTATAAAAAATCATATGCTAACAAACTGGACAACCTGGATGAAATGAATAAATTCCTAGAAACATACAATCTTCCAAAACTAAATCAGGAAGAATCAGAGCATCTGAAGAGACAGCTTACACCTAGTGAAATTCAAGCAGTAACAACAAACAACAGCAACAACAAAAACTTACAAAAATCAAAATCCCTACATTGAATGGATTTTCAGGTGAAATTTACCACATGTTTTGGGAAGAATTAATGCATCTCCTTCTCAAACTATTTCAAAACTTCAAGAGAAAGGAAGGATTCCAAACTCATTTTATTAGGCTAGCATTACCCTAATTCCAAAACCAGATGAAGATGCTAAAATAAATTATAGGCCAATAACCTTGATGAATGTAGATGCTAAATCCTCAACAAAATATTAGAAAACTGAATACAATAATGCATCAAAAAAGATCATACATCATGATCAAGTGGAATTTATTCCAAGAATGCAAGGTTGGTAAAACCATCACAAATCAGGAAATGGCACTCGCCACATAAACAAAATGAAGGATAAGAACCATATGATCATATCAATACATGCAGAAAAGGCATTTAATAAAACCAATACCCATTTATGACAAAAACTATCAGCAAAATGAGAATGGAGGTAACTAATATAAACATAATAAAGGCCATGTGTGACAAACCCATTGTCAGCATTATACCGAAAGGTCAAAATCTGCAAGTGTTTTCTTTAAGATTGGGAACAAGCCCTGGCTGGTGTGGCTCAGTAGATTGAGCACCGGTCTGCAAATCAGAGAGTTCTAGGTTCGATTCCCAGTATGGAGCTCATACCTGGGCTATGGACCAGATACCCAGTTGGGGGTCCATGGGAGTCTACCACACATTTATGTTTCTCTCCCTCTCTTTCTCTCTCTCTTCTTCTCTCTCTAAAAATAAATAAATAAATAAAATCTTTTTTAAAAAATATCAAGAAAAAGACTGGAATGTACACATTTACCTCTTTTATTCAACATAGTACTGGAAATCCTAGCCACAGCAATCAACAATAAAAATAAATAAAAGGCATCCAAATTGTTAAGGCAGAAGTAAAATTGTCTTTATTTGCAGATAACTTGATATTGTACATAGAGAACCCAAAAGATTCCAATATGAAACTATTAGAACTGATCACTGAATAAAGTAAAGTAGTAGAATACAAAATTAATATCCAGAAATAAGTTGCATACTTATATGTCAATAATGAACTAACAGAAAGGGAAATTAGGAAAGAAATCACTTTCATAATCACTTTGAAAGGAATACAATACCTAGAAATAAACTTAACCAAGGATGTAAATGACCTGTACTTGGAAAATTATAAGACACTAAAGAAAAAAATTGAAGATACAGATAAATGAAAGCACATGCCAAGTTCATGGATAGGAAGAATTAACATCATTAAAATGTCCACACTACCCAAAGCAATCAATAGATTCAATGCAATTCTTATCAAGATCCAATGATGTATTTCACAGAACTAGAACAAATATTTCAAAAATTTTATATCAGCCCTGGCTGGTGTAGCTCAGTGGATTGAGCACGGGCTGGGAACCAAAGGGTCCCAGTTCGATTCCCAGTCAGGGCACATGCCTGGGTTGCAGGCCAGGTCCCCAGTGAGGGCCATGTAAGAGGCAGCCATACATTGCTGTTTCTCTCCCTCTCTTTCTCCTTCCCTTCCCCTCTCTCTAAAAATAAATAAATAAATTAAAAAATAATAAAAAAATTATATCAAACCACAAATCATTCCTGAGGAAAATTAACGAAGTTGGAGGAATCACATTACCTAATATGAAATATACTATAAGACCATAGTAATCAAAACAGCATGATACTATTACAACTGCAGACATGTAGATCAACAGAACATAATAGAGAGTCCAGAAGTAAACACACAACCTTATAGTCAATTAATATTCAACGGAGTAATTAAACACACACAGTGAGCTAAAGATAGCTTATTCAAAAAGTGGTGTTGTTAAAATTGGATAGCTACATGCAGAAAAATGAAACTAGACCACATTCTTACACCCACACAAGAATAAATTCTAAATGAATTAAAGACATAAATGTTTTACATGAAACCATCAAAATCCTAGAAGAAAACATAGGGTGTAAAATCTCAGACATTGCTCATAACAATATTTTATCAGCTATATCTCCCCAGGCAAGAGAAACAAAAAAAAAATACGAAAAATGGGATTCATCAAACTAAAAAGATTTTACACAGTAAAGGGAAACATCAACATAATAAAAAGACAACCCATGGAATGGGAGAACATATTGGCTGATACATCTGATAAAGGGTTAATATCCAAAATTTATGAAGAACTAACAAAACTCAACACCAAAAACATCAATACAATTTAAAATGGACAAAGGACTTGAATAAACATCCTTCCAAAGAGGCCTACGGATATGTGAAAAGATACTCAGCATCACTAATCATCAGAGAAATGCAAGTAAAAACCACAATGAGATATCATCTCATACCTGTCAGAATTGCTATCATTAATAAATCAGCAAACAGTAAGTATTGGTGAGGATGTGGAGAAAGAAGAACCCTTTTGTACTGTTGGTGGAAAGCAGATTGGTACAGCCGCTGTTGAAAGCAGTATAGAGATCTCTCAAATAATTAAAAATTGATTTGCCGTTTGAGTCTGTAATGCTAATTCTGGGAATATATCCAAAGGAACCCAAAACACTAATTTGTAATAACATAAGCACCCCTATGTTCATTGCAGTGTTATTTACAATTGCCAAGATATGGAAGCAGCCCAGTGTCCATCACTAGATTAGTGGATAAAACAACTGTGGGAAATTTTCACAATAGAATGCTACTTGGCCATAAAATTGAACCCTTTACTATGTATGGATGTGCCTAGAAAACATTATGCTAAGTAAAATAAGCCAGTCAGAGAAAGACAAATACCATATGATTTCACTCATATGTCAAATCTAATGAACAAACTGAACTAACAAGAAAAATGGGGACAGACTCATAGATAGAGATCAGGAAGACAGTTAGTTGGGGAAAGGTGAGGGGGTGGAGGGATTTAATGAAAAGAAAAAGAGACTCACGCACATGGACAACAATGTGGTGATTCGTGGTGTGGAGGAAGGTATAATGGGCCTAAATGGTAATGAAAAAAATATACATTCAATATAAAATAAAATAAGAAACAAAAAAGTTCAGTCTGCTCAATTAAAGGGATATAATCAGTTAAAATCAGAAAAGATACTCGGCAGGCATCATAATCCATGAATATGCTTATTGAAATTCCTTGATATGATGAAGTCTGCTTACTGATTCCTATTTCATTTCAAAGAGGAGATAGATTGCTGCTACTTCTTCTATGGCAATGACCTGTGCCATAACATATTCTAGTAAGTGAATGTTGTATATTGCTTTGATTTCCAGTCCTAGGCTCATACAGATAATGTGAATAAGTCATTGATGTTTTTCTTTTCTGCTTTCAACAGTTCTTTTAGGTGTGTTGTTTATAGAATTAGAAACTTTTTCATTTTTTTCAACTTTATCTGTTTCAGCTACTGTTTTTTTGTTTTTGTTGTTTTTTACATAAGTAGAGGTTAATGGAACACTCAGTTCCTTCTTTGCTTTTTGTTGGTCTGTCAAGCGTTTTATGTGTAGTCCTCTTTCCATCAGTTTGGAAGGATTTTACATGGTCCTGAATAATGAACTTATATGATTGAACCTATATACTCTTCAAGACAGGAAATACATTTTCTATTACTATGAGATCTGTGAAACTTCTGACTCTGGGGGTTCTTATTTAAAAGTGTAGCCTGTGTCTTTTCTCTGCACACACTACCCAAAACTGGCGCTTTTTAAGATCATCTGCATATGCATGCTTATTTGGAGAAAATAAATTGGCTCTCTCACCTAGGTAAATGACCTTGTCTGGATTAGTTTTTTGTAAAAGTAAAAAATACAAAGTGTTTTTTTACAGTTAAATCTATTTAGGTCATCACTCTTTTAGTGCTCTCTACTTTTTCCTAGGAAGAAATTGCTATGTTTTCTAATGTCAAATTTTTCTGGAACCATTTCTTTCTTTTTTGAGTAATCTTCATGGAATTCTAAATATCTCCTAATTCTGAAATATGTGCATAATTTTCCAGTCCCCTATCCAAATTATAAAGGATAAATATCATTGGACCAGTTCTCAAAATAAATAAGAAATGCACATTTCCCTCCCAGAAGAGGGGAAGTCTGAGACTAACACCAGCAAAGACCTAGAAGAGTAAAGTCACGGGGGAATAAAAGGGCAGTAAGTGACACACAGCTATCAGTGCACTGCGGCTGGGGTGAGGGTCACTGACAATGACAGTACCGGAGTAACTGGTGAGCCGGGCAACACTTGGAGATGGGAGAGGAGATGGGCTGCGACTGGCCATGATCCCAACAAACTCTGGGTTGGTCAGAGAGTTGGACTGTGTGGAAAGCTGGAAGATTGTTAGTAGTGGCAGTTGGCACCAAAGGGGACTTTTCTCAGAAAAGAACTGAGCATCCATGCAGGGACCTCACATACACAGAAGCCTGGGCCAGTGAAGAGGGAGGAGTGGGGGCACGATTTACTCCTACTCAGTGCACCTCATGGACTGTCACAGGGCCTGAAATTACTAGTGGACTCTAGGAGCCAGCCTAGTGCAAATGTGCAGAGTAGAGAGAGGGGGCAGCACAGTGCTCTGAGAGCGTGGGCTGGAAACGGGTGCACCTGTGATTAATGGAGCTCAGACTAAGTTGAACCACAGGAAAGAAAAATAACAGAGCCCAGTCCCTCTCTGTCTACAGGAGCCAAGAAGACTTGCAAAACTTGTTTGGCAGGTGCAAATCAGCAGGAGGATTTTATTTATTTTTTTTTCAAGTGTAAGAGAATAAGACCTGGAACTGTGAGAAAACTGGAGATGGATCCAGAAAGAAGTTGGAATGAGAACACCAACAGTTGAGACAAATTTCAATTTGTTATCTTTTATAACTTGCATGTTTTCTTTATTTCTCTTCTTTCCACTTAGTTTTTTGTTTGTTTGTTTGTTTGTTTGTTTGTTTGCTTTTATTGTTTGATATTTTATTCTTCCTTTAATATTGCATTTTAATTTTTCTTCCTTCACATCACTTGTATTCCAGATAACAAACTACTCTTGGTCTTTTACTTTTTATTCTTTTTATTCAGATTATAGATTTCTTACCATACTATTGTTATTCCAAATCCCACACAACACACTTCCCTGGTTTTAATCCATTTTGCTGAATTTTAATCCATCTTCCTGAACTTTATTACTGTTGAGGTTAACTTTATTTTCTCTCATACTACATCAAGTTTCTATGCCTTACTCTCACTATTTCTACTCTAACCTCACATATGCACTCTTCTTTCCTAAGTAAGCTCACATTCTTTCCTTTCTAATAAGAATCTTACTTCCTTTTCATCTTTTATGAAACAGTGGTTAGTTGGCTCAAATATTGTTATTGTTGTACTTCTACAAAGGAACTCCCATTTGCTCACTACTCTGTACTTTAAATCCCATAAATCCCATAGAATATTTTCCTGCTGTCTTACTCCATTTTACCTTCACTCTGCCTAGGATAAGTTGAGTAAGGAATTTTATTTCATTGTTTTCTCTAACTTTTTTTCTTTTCTTTATTTATTTCCCCTCTCTCAACCTGGGCTTTACTCCTTACTCTTAGTTTGCTCCCTCATCCTCTCATAATAATTTCCATTTAGTGTAATATGTCATATTCACTTTTTGCTTTTCTACAATATTCTTATTCCCATACCACTTTTATTAAACTTTAATCGGCAATCGCTGCTATCAACCCCACTTCAGATTTTCTGCAATATTTCTCCCATTGGTCTAGTACTTTTACACTTCAAACCTCATAGTACACTCTTCCCTCTTCTTCAGTGTTTCCAGGGACTGTTCATGTTTTACTTAAATTCTAATTTTTTTTCTCTCTCCCTTTTTCCTCCTTGGTTCTATCCTAACTCCTATCGATTCTCATCCCTCTTACCACACAACAATTTCTCCCCTCTTAGTCATCTCAGATTCATTATGTTCTATCTTATAATATCCACAATCTCTCTTCACATGTATTAATCTTAGTTCAGTTGTGGTAGAGACTGCTGATATGCTGGGGAGAGGTTGTTTTGGCTGGCATAGTTTGGGTTGTCTGATACAACTACTTTGTTAACCAATACCTGTACAGAGCATACAAGACAAAGTGGGAGATGTGAACCAATAAACCTGCTGGAGGGAAGAACCCACCAACAAATGAACCTACAACAGGTGAATCCCAAATACAGCAAGAGAGCCCATTCAAACGGAAGAAAGGGCAAACCTAGAACATCCAGACAAGGAGAACAAAGAGGCTGCACCAAAGAGTCCCATAGAACTCCTACCACGGAAGTTCACCCTACAAAGATAGCTGGCGATGGAGAAGATGGTGGCGAGATTGGTAGGAGCGGAGTCCACGTCCCCCTGCGAACAGGTCAAACACCTAGCTGATCTTCTGAGAAACAGAGTGAACAGCCAACAGTACCCCTTCATATATGAAGATTGAAGACCAAAATTGTACAGGACATAGAAAAATCAGATGATAAGGAGAGAGTATCAGGACAATAAGGTCCCTGGGTCCAGTGTGGGGACTAGGGTGGCAGCAGCCCCAGGCCCGTTGCCAGCCGGGTCTGCCACAAGGTACTTTGGAGAGAGTCAGGTCAACAGCTCCCTTCACTGGCAAACAAAGTTTGAGCAGTGCCAGGAGAGACCTGGTTGCTTGAAGCCACAGGGAGGGGAATAAGGACTAAGTGGCAAACACACAGGGGCTGTGAGCACCCGCAGAGACTGTGTGTGCTGGCTGGGGAGAGCTGAGAGTTAGGCTGTGATGGGCCCTGACATGGATAGTCCCTGGTCTGGCTGGAGAATTTTCCTGAGAGGCCAGGCCCTTGCATGGAGTGGCAGGCTTGAACAGGAGGAATTTTTCAAAAATAAAAAGTGAAAAAAGAGACACTCAGAAGCTATTTGAGGAACTCTCCTGCAGCAGCCAACCTGGCATTTTCCTCACCCAACTGCAGTGGTATGGAAGGCCCCTGGCTCACACCTGTAGACCTGGGGAGAGTGCATGCCCAAGGAAGGCCCTGAGCCCAAACTTGAAGCCCCAGGGTGAGTGCGCATTGAGGAAGACCCTGTGCACACACCCACAGCCCAAGGGACGGTGCACCTGCTGTGGGATGGGTGGCTGATCTTCCTGCCACACACAGAGGCCCAGGGCTGAGCTCACCTGACCCTTGCACCCCCAAGAAAACGGCATAGGAGGCGCACTCCAGCATCTGCAGCAGCAGCCGTGGTGGTGGAACCCCTCCCCTGCAATCAGGGAGTCAGGAATCCCCAGAAAGACTTAACACAGTGCGGGGTGGGGGGAGCGCTGAACTAGCCTGAAGGGGCACTGATAGCCCCTAGTATGTAGGACAACAAAGAGCAACAGCAGGGTGTGTGTATTACCCCTAATTGGTGCAACTCAAGGACAGTGCAACTGTTGGACTGGAGGCTTAGGCTGGGTGCAGAAGGGCTCTGAGGAACTGGATGGGAGGCTGGTCGAGTGATACTCAGAAAGGGAGATGAGTGAAACCAATTCCCCTTCAGCCTGTTGTAGACAAGAAATACTGGCTTGGCCAGTTTGAAGCCAGCAGAAGGCTTTTTTTTTTGTTTGTTTAAATATTTTTTTCTCTTTTAACTCCATCTTCTTCCTCTCTTTCCTTCTTTCTTTTTTTATTCCTTCTTCCTTTCTCTCCCTTTTTATCTCTTCTTCCTTCCTCCTTCTTGTTTTTTAAATAATTCCCGCAAGTGAGACAATAAAACCTGAAACTGTGAAAAGACCAGAGTTGGACCCAAAGAGGGATCACCCCAACAGCTGAGACAGTGAGACAAATTTCACTGTGCTACTGTAGAGAACTTGCAAGTTATTGTGTATTTGTATTATTTTTTCATTATTCTTACATCTTTCATTTTACTAGTACTTTTGTACTTCTCTTCTTTCTGTTTAGTCTTCTTCACTAGCTGGTTGTATTGCATCATTTGACTGGTTTCCCTTATTCTCGCATTCATAGTGTATTTTTAATTTACTGTCTTTCACTTGTGTTCCATTAGCACACCACTCTAAGTCCTATATTTCTTATTCTTGTTATCCATATCACATAAAGTCTGTCATGTGATTGTTGCTCCATTATTATTGTAAATAACTGCTGCTCCATACAATTGTAAATATTACACAGCACCACCCCCAGGTCTTAGCCAACTCCACTGTTTCTTGAACTTTACTACTGTTGTAGTTAATTCTATTCTCTCACACACTACACCTAGTTTCTGTCCTTTACTCTCACTGTACCTCATAATATGACCTCCCACAAGCTCACTGATTTCTAGATCCAACTCACAATTCCTCCCCCCTTAACAAGAATCTTATCTACTTCCCACCCTTTCTTAAAAGTGACTAGTCAGGTGAAATATCCCAGTTAACACTATACATATCCAAAGGACCTCCTATCTCTTCTCTAAGGGTTGGTACTTTAAATATCATATTATACACTCCTGCTGTCTTAAACCATTTTGCCTTCCCCCTCCAACTGATCACAAAAAAGAGTAGGTGGAAGCTGTGAACACCAGAATACATAATGGAAGAGGAAACACACCAATGAAGGAACCACCAACAGATAAACACAGAAGAAGGTGAAGGAGGGAATGGAAGCCACACTAACTCAACACGGGATCTATCTGGAAATACAACTAAATGGTGGAGAAATTACTCAGAACAAATAACTGAACAAGAGCAAGAGAGAATCCTCAAAATGTTGTACACATGGTAGAACCAGCTTCAACACAACCTGCCCACACCTGCACAACAAAATATAAGAGGTGGTGGATGGAGTGACCCTCAGTTAACCAGCTGGAGGAAAGGACCGACCAAAGAAAGACTCAACAAAAATCAAAACCCAAAGACATACAGCGAGCCAACATACACGACAGCCCAAGACCAGTGACCTCGGGAAATTAAGGAGACTGCACCACTGAATGTTACAGGTATTCTACCACAGAAGTTCACACCATGAACCCAGGGAGTGAGAACAGATCAATTTAACAAGCAGAGACTAACAAGAATAGTGTCACAAAGAATGGGGAGACAAAGAAACAATCCCCAAATGAAAGGAAAGGAGGGAGCCTAGAAAGAATGCTAAAGTAAACAGAAGCAAGTCAACTATCAGATATTCAGTTCAAAGCATTGGTTATTAAGAAGCTCAATGAGTTCGTAGACACTTACCAGAAACTACAGGGAAACTATAATGAGCTCACTGCAAACTATATCAACATGAAAAAGGAAATAGAAACTATCAACAAGGGCCAAGAGGGAATAAAGAATACAATTTTTGAACCGAAGAACACAGTAGAAGGAATCAAAAGCAGGTTCGATGTAGTAGAGGACCATATCAGTGAGCTGGAGGACAAGGTAGAAAAAACAAAAATACCCAGAAAAAGCAAGAAGAGGAAAAGAGGCTCAGAAAGAATGAAGAGGGATTAAGGGAAATGCAGTACAAGATGAAATATAATAATATCCATATAATAGGGATACCAGAAGGAGAAGAAGAAGAGTAAGGGATAGAAAGTCTATTTGGAAAAGTAATGATGGAAAATTTCCCTAATGTGATTAGAGAAAAAGTCACATAAATCCAGGAAGCACAGAGAGTCCCAATCAAGAGGAACCCAAACAGGCCCACTTCAAGACACATCATAATTATAATGGCAAAATTCCAAGATAAAGAGAGAATCTTACAGGCAGCAAGGGAAAGACAGGAAGTAACATACAAGGGAGTTCTGATAAGACTAGCAGCTGACTTCTCAATGTAAATGCTCCAAGCCAGAAGGGAATGGCAAGAAATATTCCAAATAATGAGAACCAGAGGCCTGCAACTAAGGCTACTGTACCCAGAAAGGCTCTCAATCAAGATAGATGGCCAAATAAGGAGTTTCCAAGGCAAAGAAGTCTAAAAGAATATACCTCCTCCAAACCAGCTCTGCAAGAGATGCTAAGGGGTTTGTTTTAAGAACAAGAAGAAGGAGGGGAATGCTCTGCCTGAGAAAGATGGCTCTGCAGTATGGGGAATGACTCAGCACAGGGATCCCGGCAGCTTTTAAACTTAATTCTCTCCCCAGAGCCACCAGGTCAAGACTCTTCACAAGTCTCTAGCCCACTCTGCCCTCCCTCTGCTGGAGTCCAAGGTGAGACATTAAAACCTGGAGTTGTGAAGAGAATAGAGTTGGACTCAGATAAGGGTCAGCCCCAAAACAGGGACAGTGGCACAAAATTAACTTACCTGCTCCAGAGACCTTGACAGATCAATTTAAGAAACAGAGGCTAGCAAGAAGAGTCTCACCAACAATGGGAAGACAAAGAAACGATCCCCAAATGAAAGGAAAGGAGGAAGCCCAAGAAATAATGATAAATGAAATGGAGGCAAGCCAACTATCAGATATTGAGTTCAAAGAATTGGTTATCAGGAAGATCAAGAAGTGCAAGAAACTCGATGAGCTCACAGAAAATTCCCAGAAACTACAGGAAAACTTTAATGAACTCACTGCAAACTATGTCAACATGAAAAAGGAAATAAAAACTATTCACAAGGGCCAAGAGGAAATGAAGAATACAATATCTGAACTGAAGAACACAATAGAAAAAATGAAAAGCAGGCTCAATGAGTCAGAGGATCGGATCATAGAGCTGGAGGACAAAGTAGAAAAATACACCCAAAAAGAGCAAGAACAGGACAAGAGGCTAAGAAAGAATGAGAAGGTATTAACGGAAATGCAGGACAACATGACACATAATAATATTTATAAAATAGGGATACCAGAAGGAGAAGAAGAGGAGCAAGGAACAGAAAACCTGTTCGAAAAAGTAATTATGGAAAACTTCCCTAATCTGATGAGAGAAAAAGCCACACAAATCCAGGAAATACAGCGAGTCTCAATCAAAAGGAACCTGAACAGGCCCACTTCAAGACACGTCATAATTAAAATGGAAAAATTCTAAGACAAAGAGAGAATCTTAAAGGCAGTGAGGCAGAAACAGGAAGTAACATACAACAGAGCCCCAATAAGGGTAGCAGCTGACTTCTCAATGGAAACACTTCAAGACAGAGGAGAATGGCAAGAAATATTCCAAGTAATGAGAACCAGAGGCCTGCAACCAATATTACTCTACCCAGCAAGTCTCTCAATCAAGATAGATGGCCAAATAAGGAGCTTCCCAGACAAAAGAAGTCTGAAAGAATACACATCCACTAAACCAGCTCTGCAAGAGATGCTAAAAGGACTGATTTAAGGAAAGGAAGGGAAAGAGAGAGAGAGGGAAACACAGGTACATAAAAATGGCAGTGAATAAATACTATCAATTATAACCTTAAACCTAAATGGATTAAATGCTCCAATTAAAAGACATAGTATAGTGGAATGGATAAGAAAGCACGACCCACACATATGCTGCCTACAAGAGACCCGCCTCAGGACAAAAGACATACACAGGTTGAAAGTGAAGGGCTAGAAACAAGTTTTCCAAGCAAATGGACAAGAAAAAAGAGCTGGCGTAGCAATACTCATATCAGACAAAATAGACTTCAAAAAAAAGGGGGGCTAAGAAAGAGACCCAGAAGGACACTTTATAATACTCAAGGGAAGAATCCACCAGGAAGACATAAACATTGTAAATATATATGTACCCAACACAGGGGCACCCAAACACATAAAGAAAATCTTGAAAGACTTCAAGAAAGACATTGATAACAACACAATTATAGTAGGGGACTTCAACACCCCACTGTCAAAAATGGACAGATCCTACAAACAAAATATCAGCAAAGATATTGTGGCATTGAACAATGCCCTGGACGAAATGGACTTAACTGATATATACAGAGCTTTTCACCCCAAAGAAGCTAAATACACATTCTTTTCAAATGCACATGGAACATTTTCAAAAATAGACCATATGATAGGACACAAAACAAGCCTCAACAAATTCTACAAAATTGAAATCATACCGAGTATTTTCTCTGACCACTAGGGTCTGAAATTAGAACCAACCCAAAGGAAAAAATCCCAAAACACTCAAAATCATGGAGACTGAATATCATGCTATTAAACAATGAATGGGTCAAGGACGAGAATAGGGAAGAAATCAAAAAGTTCCTTGAAACAAATGAAATTGAACTGACAACAACCCAAAACTTATGGGACAAAGCGAAGGCACTCCTGAGAGGGAAGTTGATAGCGATACAGGCCTACCTAAAAAAAAAAAAAAAAAAAAAAAAAAAAAAAAAAAAAAAAAAAAAAAAAAAAAAAAAAAACACAAAAACAAAAAAAAAAAAAAAAAAAAAAAAAAAAAAAAAAAAAAAAAAA
>PVJI01013027.1:0-27194 GCA_004026765.1 Micronycteris hirsuta | reverse complement strand
GAGCTGGTTCTTTGAAAACATAAACAAAATCAACAAGCCTTTAAGCAGGCTCATCAAGAACAAAAGAGAGAGGACCCAAATAAAAACAATCAGAAATGAAAGAGGAGAGACTACAACTGATGCCACAGAAATACAAAGCATTGTAAGACATCACTATGAAAAACTATATGCCAAGAAATTTGAAAACCTAGGTGAAATGGATAAATTTCTAAAAAAGTATAATATTCCAAAACTCAACGAAGAAGAAGCAGAAAGCCTGAACAGAACAATAACAGCTCATGAAATTGAAACAGTAATCAAAAAGCTTCAGACACATAACACACAGAAGCCCTGGTCCAGATGGTTTTACAGGAGAATTTTACAAAGCATTTAAGAAAGAGCGAACCCCCATCTTCACAGATTATTCCAAAAAGTTAAAGAAGATGGAAGACTCCCAAACTCTTTTTATGAAGCCAGCATCATCGTAATCCCAAAACCAGATAAAGACATAACAAAGAAAGAAAACTTCAGGTCAATATCACTGATGAACATAGATGCTAAAATCGTCAACAAAATATTGGCAAACCGCATCCAGCAATATGTTAAAAAGATCATACACCATGATCAAGAGGGATTCATGCCAGGGATGCAAGGGTGTACAATATTCACAAATCAATAAACATAGTATACCACATAAACAAAATGAAACACAAAAATCACATGATCATATCAATAGATGCAGTAAAAGCATTTGACAAGATACAGCACCCATTTATGCTAAAAACACTCAGCAAAGTGGGAATAGAGGGAGCAACATAATAAAGGCCATATATGAAAGATCTACAGCCAACATCATACTCAATGGGAAAATACTTAAAGTGTTCCCATTAAGATTGGGAACAAGACAAGGATGTCCAGTTTCATCACTCCTATTCAACATAGTTCAGGAAGTCCTAGCCACAGCAATCAGACAAGAAAAAGAAATAAAAGGCATCCAAATTGGAAAGGAGGAAGTACAACTGTCATTGCTTTCAGATGATATGACAGTGTATATAGAAAATCCTATAACTTCTACCAAAAAACTGCTTAACCAAATAAATGAATTTGGCAAAACAGGAGGATACAAAGTTAATACTCAGAAATCAAAGGCATTTTTGTACACCAACAACGGAATATCAGAAACAGAAATCAGGAAAAAATCCAATTTGATATAACAACAAGAAAAATAAAATACCTAGGAATAAACTTAACCAAGAAAGTAAAAGACCTGTACTTAGAAAACTACACAACACTGAGGAAAGAAATTAAGGAAGACACAAACAAATGGAAGCATGTACCATACTCATGGATTGGAAGAATTAACATCATCAAAATGGCCATACTACCCAAAGCAATCAATAGATTCAGTGCAATTCCTATCAAAGTAGCAATGACCTATTTCACACATATAGAACAAACATTTCAAAAATTTATATGGAACAATCAATGACCCGGAATAGCTGTAGCAGTTTTAAGAAAGAAGAATAAAGAAGGAGGGATCACAATACCTGATATCAAAATGTATTACAAGGACACTGCAATCAAAATGGCCTGGTACTGCCATAAAAACAGGCTCATAGAACAATGGAACAGAACAGAGAACCCAGAAATAAACCCAAGTCTCCACAGGCAATTAATATTTGATAAAGGGGGAAGAAGCATAAAATGGAGTAAAAGCAAACTCTTTAACAAATGCTGCTGTGAGATCTGGACAGCTACATGCAAAACAATTAAACTTGATCACCAACTTACCCTACACACAAAAATGAATTCAAGGTGGATAAAAGACTTAAATATAAGTACTGACAACATAAAAGTCCTAGAGGAAAACATTGTTAGGAAAATCTCAGACATTCCATGCAGCAACATATTCACTGATATGACCCATAAAGAAAGGGACATAAATGAAGGAATAAACAAATTTGACCTCATCAAATTAAAAATCTTGTGCATGGCTTAAGAAAACAGCATTGAAGTTAAAAGAGAACCAACCATATGGGAAAACATATTTGCCAATGATACATCGAACAAGGGTTTGATCTCCAAAATATATAAAGAACTCACACAACTCCACTCCAGGAAGACAAAAAAAAAAAATAATAATAAATAAAAAAATAAAATAAAATAAAATAAAATAAAATAAAATAAAAACAATTAAAAAATGGGCAACAGACATGAATAGACACTTCTCCAAGGAGGATACACAGAGGGCCCAGAGATATATGAAAGATGCTCAGCATCACTAGCCATCAGAGAGATGCAAATTAAAACCACAATGAGATATCACCTCACACTGTTCAGAATGGCCATCATAAACAAATCAACGAACAACTAATGGAGAGGATGCATAGAAAAGGGAATACTAGTACCCTGTTGGTAGGAATACAGACTGGTGAAGCCACTGTGGAAAACAGTATGGAATTTCCTCAGAAATCTAAAAATGGAACTGCCTTTTGACCATCAATTCCACTACTGGGATTATTCCCTAAGAGCCCTGAAACACCAATCCAAAAGAACTTATGCACTCCAATGTTCATAGCAGCACAATTTACAATAGCCAAGTGCTAGAAGCAACCTAAGTGTCCATCAGCAAGGGAGTGGATCATGAAACTCTGGTACATTTACACAGTGGAATTCTACACAGCAGAGAGAAAGAAGGAGCTTATACCTTTTGTGACCACATGGATGGAACTGGAGAGCATTATGCTAAGTGAAATAAGCCAGAAGGTGAGGGTCAAATACCATTTGATATCACCTCTGACTTAAACATAATCAACAAAAGAAAAAAGCAAACAAAAAACAACCAGAGACATTGTAATTAAGAATAATCTATCAATAGCCAGAGGGGAGGGGGGAGGGGACTCTGGGGACAAGGGTTTTCAGGAACTACTATAAAGGATACATGGACAAAACCAAGGGAGAGGGTGGGAGCAAGGGATGGAGGTGGGTTTTAATGTGGTGGGTGTCAGGGGAGGGGAGAAAATGAAGACAACAGTAATTGAACAACAATAAATTAATTTAAAAAATAGCATGACCAAATTCCAATAGGATCTATGATAATTTAGCTAAAATCAGATTCCCCCTAGCAGCTTTAAAAAGAGTAGTTGAATTCAAGGAATTACTCATTGGCTCTGAAATGCAACACAATCTATGATTAATATGGTAGTATGCTTTCTTTTTTAAATTAGTAAACATACATACATGCCTTAATGTCGCACAATTATTTCAGATAAAATATTTACAAAAAAAAAAGATAGCTGGCAAAGCAGAACATCAGGAATCACAGAAACAAAGAAAAAGAGTCACTTAAATTGGTAGACAAAGAAAGAACCTGCAATTGAAAGTGATGGAAAATTCCCCAGTGAAAGAGCTAAATGAAATGGAAGCAAGCAAACTATCAGACATAGAATTCAAAAGAATGGTTATAAGGATGTTCAAAGAACTCACTGACAACTACAAGCAACTGAGTGGGAACTACAACAGTATGAAAACTAAAAAATATTCAGATTCATGGAGATTAAATAGCATGCTATTAAATAATCAATGGGTTAACAATGAGAGCAAGGAAGAAAGTAAAAGTTTCTGGGAAAAAAATGAACACGCAGTAGAGCAAAATCTATGGGAAACAGCAGACACAGCCATCAGAAGGATGTTTGTAGTGATACAGGCCTACTAAAAAAAGATAGAAACATTTCAAATAAACAACATAACCATGAATCTACAAGAACTGGAGGAACAACAACAAAGCCCAGAGAGAGTAGAAGGAAGGAAATAACCAAGATCAGAGCAGAATTGAATAACATAGAAACTAAAAGAATAAGTAAAAGATCAATAAATCCAGGAGCTACTTCTTGAAAAGACAAACAAAAATTAATGAGCCTTTAAGAAGTCTCATCAAGAAAAAAAAAGAGAAAGGTAGCCCTGGCTGGTGTAGCTCAGTGGATTGTGGGAACCAAAGGGTCCCGGTCCGATTCCCAGTCAGGGCACATGTCTGGGTTGCAGCCAGGTCCCCACTGAGGGCCAAGTGAGAGGCAACCATACATTGCTGTTTCTCTCCCTCTCTTTCTCCCTCCCTTCCCCTCTCTCTAAAAATAAATAAATAAAATCTTTAAAAAAATAAAATAAAATAAAGAATAAAAGAGAAAGGATCCAAAAAATAAATCAGAGGAGATTTTGAAATGAAAGTGGAGAGATTACAACTGAAACCACAAAAATATAAAGAATTGTAAGAAATTACTACAAACAGACTTCCAGCCAAGATAAAGGTGTCGGGAGATATACTGTGCCTCCTCACACAACCAGAAGGACAACAAAAAGTTTAAAAACAAAAACAACCAGAACTAACAGAAAATTGAACTGTATGGAAGTCTGACAACCAACAAGTTAAAGAAGAAACATTTATCCAGACCAGTAGGAGGGACAAAGATAAGAAGCCAGGCAGAGAGGACTTGCAGCAAGGTGGCAACTTGAAGACTGGGTTGGGTGAGGCGGCAGCAGGTGGACTGGGTGAGGCAGCAGCTGGCAGAGCGGCAGTCCTACATTCAAGTGCAGATAAACCAGGAGGAACAACCCATGAGCAACATAGACTACGCAACCCAGGGTTACAGGGTGGAGAAATAAAGCTTTGAAAACTCTGACTGAAAAAACAGGTATTGGTTGTGGCAGAGAAAGAGACTCCCAGCCACACAGGAGAGTTTTTTGGAGAGACCCACAGGGTCCTAGAAAGTACACTAAACCACCCACCTGTGAATCAGCACCAAAAGGGCTTGATTAGCTTGTGGGCAGCAGGGGTAGTGACTGAAAGCCAGTAGAGAACTGAGCAAGTAGCATTGTTCCTTCTTGGATTCTTGGATCCCTCCTCCAGATACGACACCACAATGCAGTGACCTGGGTTGTCCCGCCCAGACAAATACCTAAGACTCTGTCCATTACTACATAACAGACAGGCGGCAATAAAAAAAAAAAAAAAAAAAAAAAAAAAAAAAAAAAAAAAAAAAAAAAAAGGCCCAAATGAAAGAACAGATCAAAGCTCCAGAAAAAATACAAATAAGGGATGAAGAGATAGCCAACCAATCAGATACACAGTTGAAAACACTGGTAATCAGGATGCTCACAGAAATGGTTGAATATGATCATACAATAGAAGAAGAAATGAAGGCTATGCAAGTTGAAATAAAAGAAAATGTAACAACAATGACAGAAAGGAAACCAGGACTCAAATCAACAATTAGGACCAGAAGGAAGAAATAAACATTCAACCACAACAAAGTGAAGAAACAAGAATTCAAAAAATGAGATGAGGTTTAGAAACTTCCAGGACAACTTTAAATATCCCAATATCCAAATCATAGAGATTCCAGAAGGAGAAGAGGAAGAACAAGAAATTGGAAACTTATTTGAAGACATAATGAAAGAGAACTTCCCCAATCTGGCAAAGAAAATACTTCTAGGAAGTCCAGGAAGCTCAGAGATTTTCAAATAACTTGGACCAAATGAAGCACACATGAAGGCACATCATAATTACATTCCCCAAGATTAAAGATAAGGAGAGAATCTTAAAAGCAACAGGAGAAAAGGAGACAGTTGTGTACAAAGGAGTTCTCAAAAGATTATCATCTGATTTGTCAAAAGAAACCTTGCAGGCAAGAAGGAACTGTAAAGAAGTATTCCAAGTCTTGAAAGGCTAGGACCTACATCCAAGATTACTCTATCCAGCAAAGCTATCATGTAGAATGGGAGGGCAGGTAAAGTGCTTCCCAGATAAGGACAAGTTAAAGGAGTTCATCATCACCAAGCCCTTATTATATGACACATTAAAGGGACTTATATAAGAAAAAGAAATTGATCAAAACTGTGAACAGAAAAATGACAACAAACTCACAACTATCAACAACTGAACCTAAAAAAAAACAACTAAGCAAACAACTAGATAAGGAACAAAATCACAGAAGTGGAGATCACATGGAAGGTTATCAACAGGGAGGGGGTAAGGGTGAAAATGTACAAGGTATAAGTAGCACAAATGGTAGCTGTAAAATAGAGAGGAGGAGGTTAAGAGTAGTATAGGAAATGTAGAATCCAAAGAACTTATATGTATGACCCACGGGCATGAACTAATGGGGGGGGAGGGGTATGCAGTTTGGAAGGGAATAAAGGGGGAAAATAGGATAACTATAAAAGCATAATCAATAAAATATTTTTAATTACTACAAACATCTATATGCCAAGAATTTTAAAAACCTGGGTGAAATGGACAAATTTCTAGAAAAATATAACCTTCCAAAACTGAATCAAGAAGAAGCGGAAAGCCTGAACAGACCTATAACAGCTAGTGAAACTGAAGCAGTAATTAAAAAACTCCAGGCACACAAATGCCCTGTGCTGGATGGTTTCACAGGAGAATTTTACAAAATATTAAAGAAGAGTTAACGCCTATCCTTCTCAGACTATTCCAAAACATCCAAGAAGAAGGAAGTCTCACAAACTGTTTTCATGAGGCCAGCATCTTCCTAATTGCAAAACTAGATAAAGGCACAACAAAGAAGGAAAACTATAGGCCAGTATCACTGATGAACGTAGATGCTAAAATCCTCAATGAAATATTGACAAACTGCATCCAACAAATCATTAAAAAGATCATACACCATGATCAAGTGGAATTCATCTCAGGGATTCAGGCACAGTACAATATTCACAAATCAATAAGTATAATACATAACATAAAGAAACAGAAAGACAAAAAACATATGATTATATCATTAGATGCGGAAAAAGCATCTGATAAGGTACAGCACCCATTTATGACAAAAGCATTCAGCAAAGTGGGAGTAGAGGGAGCATGCCTCAACATAATAAAGGCCATATATGACAAATCTACAGCCAACATCACAGTAAATGGGTGAAAACTAATAGCTTTCTCACTAAGATCAAGAGCAAGACAAAGATGTCTGCTCTCACCACTTCTCTTCAACATAGTATTAGAATTTCTAGCCACAGTAATCAGACAAGTTAAAAAAATAAAAGGCATCTAAATTAGAAAGGAGAAAGTAAAACCATCTTTGTTTGCAGATGACATCAAAGCATACATAGAAAACCCTATATATTCCACCAAAAATTATTCAACCTAAACAGTGAGTTTGGCAAAACTACAGGATACAAAGTCAATATTCAGAGGTCAAAAGCATTTTGTACTCCAACAATGAAATATCAGGAACAGAATTCAGGAAAAAGAAATCCTATTTGCTATAGCAACAAGAAAAAATAAATTACCTAGGAATAAAACTAAATAAGGAGGTAAAATCCCATACCCAGAAAACTACACAACACTGAAGATAGAAATTAAAGAAAACACAAATAAATGGAACTCTATGCTGAGTTCATGGATTGGAAGAATTAACATCATCCTAATGTCCATACTACCCAAAGCAACTTGTAGATTCAACACAATCCCTATTAAAATACCAATGACATATTTCACAGATATAGAACAAACATTTCAAAAATTTATATGGAACCATAAACAACTCAAATTGCCATAGAAACTTTGAGAAATATGAACAAACTAGGAGGGATCAAAATACCAGAAACCAAACTATTTTACAAGGCCACTGTTATCAAAACATTCTGGCTCTGGTTTGTGTGGTTCAGTGGATTGTGTGCTGGCCTGAAAACTAAGGGAACAGTGGTGTGATTCTCGGTTGTGAAGTATGCCCAGATTGCAGGCCATGTCCCAGGTTGGGGGCATGTGAGAGATGGCTGTACATTGATATTTCTCTTCCTCTTCTTCTCTCTCCTTAGCCCTCTCTCTAAAAATAAATAAATAGAATATTTAAAAAAACAGTCTGGTATTGGCATAAGAACAGACACATAGATCAATGGAACAGAATAGAGAGCCCTGAAATAAACCCATGTCTCTATGGTCAATTAATATTAGACAAAGGGGGCAGACACATAAAATTGAGTAAAAATAGCCTCTTCAACAAATGGTGTTAACCTGGACAACAACATACAAAAAGTGAAACTCGACTAGCAACTTACACCATATATAAAAACAAACTCAAGGTGGATAAAAGACTTAAATATAAGTTGTGACAACATAAAAGTCCCAGAGGAGAACATAGGCAGGAAAACCTCAGCTATTCCACACACCAATGTTTTCACCAATATGTCCAGTGAAGCATGGGACATAAAGGAAAGAATATACAAATGGGACTTCATCAAAGTAAAAAGCTTCTGCATGGCTAAAGAAAACATCAGCTGAATGGAAAGGAAATCAACCATATGGGAAAATATATTTTCCAATGATAACTCATAGAAGGGTCTGATCTTCATAATGTAAAAAGAACTCACATGATTCCACTCCAGGAAGACAAAAAAAAAAGCAATTAAAAAATGGTCACAGTACCTGAACAGACACTTCTGCAAAGAAGACATACAGAGGGCTCAGAGACACATGAAAGGATGCTCATCATCACTAGCCATTATAGAGATGCAAATTAAAACCAAAATTTGTTACCACTTCACATCTTTCAGAATGGCCATCATAACCAAATCGACAAATAATAAGTGTTGGAGAGGTTGTGGAGAAAAGGGAACACTAGTGCACTCTTGTGAGCATAAACTTGTGCAGCCACTGTGGAAAACAGTATGGAATTTCCTCAGAAAACTAAAAATGAAACTGCCTTTTGAACCAGCACTTCCACTGCTGGGATTATACACTAATACTGAAACACCATTTCAAAAGAACCTGTACACCCCAACGTGCATATCAGTGCTATTTACAACAGCCAAGTGATGGAAATAGTCTATGTGCCCACCAGTAAATGAGTGGATAAAAAATTGAGGTGCATTTACACAATGGAATACTATACAGAAGAAAGAAAGAAGGAGCTCCTACCCTTAGCAACAGCATGGATGGAACTGGAGAGTATTATGCTAAGCAAAATAAGCCAGGTGGTGAAAGACAAATACCATATGATCTCACCTTTAACAGGAACCTAATCAACAAAACAAACAAGCAAGTAAAATATAACCAGAGCCATTGAAATTAAGAACAATCTGACAGTAACCAGAGGGGATGTGGGAGGGATAATGGAGGGGGAAGGGGAGAAGGTTTTTAGGAAAAACTATAAAGGACACATGGACAAAACCAAGGAGGGTGGAATCAGGGGAGAGAGGTTGGGATGGCTGGGGTAGGGGGAGTGGTGGAGGCAAAATGCAGACAACTTTACTTGAACAACAATAAAATAATAAAAAGAACAATAAGTAAAAGGCATCAAAATTGAAGTAAAAAATTTCAAGGAACAAATCTCCTGGATCGATGGCTTCACAAGTGGATTTTACCAAACGTTCAATGGAGAACTAACACCAATCCTTCTCAAACTATTCCAAAAAATCAAGGGGAGGGAAGTCTTCCAAGCTCATTTTATGAAGCCAGCAGTATCCTAATTCCAAAACCAGATGAAGACACTACAAAGAAAAAAAATATATAGTCTAATATCAATGATGAACATAGATGCCAAACTTCTCAACAGAACATTAGCAAACTGAATTCCGCGATACATTAAAAAGATCATATATCATAATCAAGTAAGATTTATCCTTGGGATTAAAGGTTAGTACAATATCCACAAATCAATTATGATGTACCACACAGACTAAATGAAGAATAAAAATCGCATATCATATCAAAAGATGCAGAGAAAGCTTTTGATAAAGTCTAGCAACTATTTATGATAAAAACTCACAGCAGCCCTGGCTGGTGTAGCTCAGCGGATTGAGCACGGGCTGGGAACCAAGGGGTCCCGGTTCGATTCCCAGTCAGGGCACATGCCTGGGTTGCAGGCCAGGTCCCCAGTGAGGGCCATGTGAGAGGCAACCATACATTGTTGTTTCTCTCCCTCTCTTTCTCCCTCCCTTCCTCTCTCTCTAAAAATAAATAAAATCTTAAAAAAAAACCTCACAGCAAAGTGGGAATAGAAGGAACATGTCAACATAATAAAGGCCATATATGAAAAACCCACAGCTAACATCATATTCAATGGGGAAAGACTAAAAATGATCTCATGAGATAAAACACAAGTCAAACACAAGCCACTCTCTCCACTCTTATTCAACATACTGGAAGTTCTAGCCACAGGAATCAGACAAAAATAAAAACAAAAATTGGATAGGAAGCAGTAAAATTGTCATTATTTGCAGATGACATGATACTGTTTATAGATAACCCTAAAGATTCCACCAAAAATGCCTAGAACTCAAAAATGAAATCAGTAAAGTAGTAGGATACAAAATAAATATTCAGAAATTGGTTGCATTTTTATACACCAAATATGAACTATCAGAAAGTGAAAGCAAGAAAACAATGCTATTTTCAATTTCATCAAAACAAAATATCTAGGAATAAATTTAACCAAAGCGGTAAAAAAATACTAAAAAATTATAATACACTAAAGAAAGAAATTGAGGAAGATATAAATAAGTGAATGTAGATACTGTGCTTATATATAGGAAGAATTAACATTATTAAAATGTCCATACTACCCAAAGCAATCTATAGATTCAATGCAATACCTACCAAAATACCAATGGCATATTTCACAGAAATAAAGCAACAACTCAGTTTTATGGAACCACAAAAGACCCTGAATAGCCACAACAATCTAGAAAAAGAATAACAAAGTTGGAAGGAATCATGTTACTTGGTATCAAACTATACCACAAGTTCATAGTAATTAAAACAGCATAGTACTGGCATATAAACAGACATATAGATCAATGGGACAGGATAGAAATATCAGAGAAAATAATAAACTCAGATTAGATTAGATTTACATTTAGGACTCAAAGCCATAAAACTATATATCCAATAAGAAATTAATATCCAAAATATATAAGGAAATCAGAAAACTCAATGTCAAAAAGTGCAAGGTATTTATTTTTAAAAATGGGCAAAGGGATCTGAACAGACCCTTCTCCGTAGAGGACAATAACATATGAAAAGATGCAAAACTCAATAATCATCAGAGAAATGAAATTAAAACAACAATGAGATATTATCTCACAGCTGTCATAATAGCTATCATCAATAAATCAACAAACAACAAGTGCTGGTGAAGATGTAGATAAAAGGAAACTCTGGTGTACTGTTGGTAAGAATGCAGATTGGTGCAGCCACTGTGGAAAACAGTAAGGAGGTCCCTCAAAAAATTAAAAATAGAATGACACTGTGACCCAGCAATTCAACTTCTGGGTATTTATAGGAAGAAATCCAAAAAAATTATTCAAAAGATTATATGCACCTCTATGTTTATTACAGTATTATTTATAATAGCCAAAATATGGAAGTAATGCATATCCCTATCAGTAGACAAGTGAATAAAAAGTGGGGTAAATATATATTGTGCAATATTACTCAGCCATCAGAAAGAACAAAATTTTACCATTAGGGACAGCATGGACAGACCTAGAGAGTATTATACTAAGTGAAATATCACTAAGAGAAAGAAAACTGCAATATGATTTTGCTTATATGTGTACTCCAAAGAAAAAGATAAACCAATAAAACAGAAACAGACTCATAGATGCAGAGTACAGACTGATAGTTCTCAGAGGAGAGTGAGATTGTAGGGCTGGGTAAAAAGGTGTAGGGAGTAAGAACTACAAATTGGTAGTTACAGAATAGTCATGGGGATGTAAAGTACAGCATAGAGAATATAGTCAATAATATAGTGATAACTATGTATGGTGACAGGTGCATAATGGAAATATCAGGGGCACTTTGTAAAGTATACGATCTACTATGTTGCAAACCTGAAACTGATACAAAATATTGACTATAAAATCTAATTATAATATAACTTTCAAAGACAAGCTGTCATTGCATTTTTTTAAAGATTTTATTTTTATTTATTTTTAGAGAGAGGTTAAGGGAGGGAGACAGAGAGGGAGAGAAACAGCAATGTATGGTTGCCTCTCACATGGCCCTCACGGGGACCTGGCCTGCAATCTAGGCATGTGCCCTGTCTGGGAATCGAACCGGGACCGTTCAGTTCCCAGCCCACGCTCAATACACTGAGCAACACCAGCCAGGGCTCATTGCATTTTTTAAAAAATTCTAATTACAGCCCTGGCTGGTGTAGCTCAGTGGATTGAGCGCGGGCTGGGAACCAGAGGGTCCCGGTTCGATTCCCAGTCAGGGCACATGCCTTGGTTGCAGGCCAGGTCCCCAGTGAGGGCCATGTGAGGAGCGACCCTACATTGCTGTTTCTCTCCCTCGCTGTCTCCCTCCCCTTTCCCTCTCTCTAGAAATAAATAAATAAAATATTTAAAAAAATTCTAATTACAAAGAAATGCAGCTTTCTTTTTTAAAATAAATTTAATTGATTATGCTATTATAATTGCTCCATTTTTTTCTCTTGTTTATTTCCCTCTGCACTACAACCCCCTTCCCACTAGCTTTCCTCTGCCGCTTCGTTCATGTCTATGGATCAAACATATAAGTTATTTGGCTTCTACATTTCTTATACTATTCTTAACCTTCCTCTGTCTATTTATTTATTTTTTCTTTTAATTTTTGTTATTGTTCAAGGACAATTGTCTCCATTTTCACCCTACCATGCCCCCACCCCACCCATCTGCACCTCCCATCATTTATGCTTCATATTCCCTGTACCTTTTCTCCCATTCTCCCCCCTCCCCCACCCCACTGATAACTCTCAAAAGTGATTTTGTTCCTTTTCTAGTTATTTGCTTTTGTTTTTGTTTTTTAGGTTTAGTTGTTGATAGTTGTGAGTTTGTTGTCATTTAGTTTTGATCAGCTTCTTTTCGTTAGATAAGTTCCTTTAACATTTTATATAATAATGGCTTGGTGATGATGAACTCCTTTACTGGACCTTATCTGGGAAGCACTTTATCTGCTCTTCCATTCTAAATGATAGCTTTGCTTGGATGTAGGTCCTAGCCTTTCAGGACTTGAAATACTTCTTTCCAACCCCTTCTTGCCTGCAAGGTTTCTTTTGACGAATCAGGCAATAGTCTTTGGTAACTCTTTTGTACATAACTGTCTCCTTTTTCTCTTGCTGCTTTTAAGATTCTCTTCTTATCTTTAATTTTGGGAAATGTAATTATGATGTGCCTTGGTGTGTGCTTTCTTGGGTCCAACTTCTTAGGGACTCTCTCAGATTCCTGGACTTCCTGGAAGCCTATTACCTTTGCCAATTTGGGGAAGTTTTCTTTCATTATTTTTTCAAATAAGTTTCTAAATTCTTGCTCTTCCTTTTCTCCTTCTGGCACCCCTCTGATTCAGATGTTGGAGTGTTTAAAGTTGTCCCAAAGGTTCCTAAGCCTCTACTCATTTTTTCAAGTTCTTGTTTCTTCATTTTGTTCTGGTTTAATGTTTTTTCTTCCTACTGGTCCAAACTGTTGATTTGAGTCCTGGCTGCCTTCTGGTCACTGTTGGTTGCCTGTACATATTCCTTTATTTCAATTTTTATAGCCTTCAAATATTCCTCTATTTTGTGACCATACTCAACCATTTCTGTGAGCATCCTGATTACCAGTGGTTTGAACTCTGCATCTGATAGGTTGGCTCTCTCTTTTTTGCTTAGTTCTATTTTTGGAGCTTTGATCTGTTCTCTCATTTGGGCCATATATATATATATTTTTAAATTTCAGCATGCTTGTTATGTAGAAAGGGGTGGAACCTAAGGTATTCACCAGGGTGGGGTAACCCACTTGGCTGCATTGTGATGCTGTATGTTGGGGAGGGGTCTGAGAGGAAATAATGGTGCTTTCTTAGCTTTCACTCACTTCCCTTGCTACCGACAAGCAAATTGGGCCCTTCTAGTGCTGATTCCTGAGTGGATGGTTTGTGTATGTTCTAGGGCCTGTGGGTCTCTCCAAGGAACTCTCTTGGGAGGCTGGGAGGTTCTCACACCACCACAACCCCCACAGGTTTTTACCTGTATGGGTTTTGAGACTTTAGTTCCCCTGCACTGAAACCCTGAGTTGCATGGTCTGTCTTGCTCCTCAGTTGTTCCTCCAAGTTTATCCACATGGAATTGTGGGACTGCTTGGCCCACCAGCCGCCACCTCTTCCATTTCTCCAGCCATGTTGCCCACCCCGATTCTCCAGCTGCTGACATTTTGCATGCATCCTTTCCATCCTTGCTGCCTACCGCTCTTGATTATTTCTTTAACTCTTTGGTGGTCAAACTTTCATACAGTTAAATTTTCTGGCATTTCTGGTTAATTTTTGTTTTTAAATTTGTTGTTTCCCTTCTTTTGGTTGTGCAAGTAGGTTAAGTGTTTCTACCTACACCTCCATCTTGGCCAGAAGTCCCTAATAGTAATATAATTTAAATTGGTTAAGATAAATGAGGATTAACTTTTCCCATTGTTTATAACAGTTTGGTATTACCTTTTGAGCTCTTTTTAAGAACTTAGATTTAATTCTTATTTATCTAAGAGAATGTAGAGCTGAACTAATTCTGAGTACAAACAAAAGCAAGCTGTCATGGTAGGGCATAGAATCAAGCTTTTCATGAGAAGTTCAGCTTCCAGCATAAAGAAAGATTTCCTGGGAAGTGACTTAATAGTCACTAATCCTTGATTAAAACTCAGCCCAGGAAAGCAACTACCTTTATACCCTTTGGTTGCTTAAACTAGGGTCATTGTAAAACAATAACTTAGAAACAAAACTACACTAAAATACTATGCATTCTTTAATCAATTTTTTTAGTTGGGAGCATGAAACCTTGATCAAATGGAACATAAAATCAGTAAGCTTTAATGGGAGAACTTGAGGATGTGTTATATAAAAGGGATGGAGAACTTAGAGTCATCTTTGAGTCTTCTCTTTCTCTCGCAGTCCAAGTCTAATTCACCAGAAAACATTGTTGGTCTACATTTAAAATGTATCTGGAATTTGACCACTTCTCATCACATCCACTGCTACCACACTGGTCTTTGTCTCTCTCAACTGGTATCTGTTTCCCTCTTTTTTACCCTTAAGGTCTATTTTCAACTAAGAAATCAAAGTGATGTTCTAAAGAAATCAGATCTCGTCCATTGTATGCTTGAAACACTGCAAAACATTTTCACTTCAACCAGGTTAAAGCCAAAGTGTTCACAAGAGTTCATGAGGTCCTAGATGATTTAGTCCCCATGATCTCTCTCACTTCTTATATTATTTTTCCACTCATTTTCTCAGATTAAGGCACAACGACCTCCTTGAAGAGCATGCTATTCCTCCAAGGGCCTGTTCCTTCTGCTTGGAGTTTTCTTTTCCCAATATCCATTTGTCTAATTCACTCATTTACTTCAAATTGTTCCTCAAATGTTTCTCTGATGTCTGCCTTGATTACTGCAAACCCCATCCTACCTTGGCTCTTGTAACTCTCCTTATTCTGCTC
Organism: Micronycteris hirsuta; assembly: GCA_004026765.1. NCBI lineage: Eukaryota > Metazoa > Chordata > Mammalia > Chiroptera > Phyllostomidae > Micronycteris > Micronycteris hirsuta. The sequence goes on along the minus strand of PVJI01013027.1, from coordinate 11,763 downwards.
TAAGTTTATTTCTCGATAGTGTTTGTCATTTTCTGTATACTACATATTATACTCATTTATTTTCTTTATTATCTGTCCCCCTACTAGAATGTAAGCTCTTCAATGATAGCAACCTTTTCTTTGATTACCTTGATAAGTGGGTAGCAGAGAGTAAACACTCAAGAACAATTGTCAAATGGCTTACTGAAGAAAATCATAGATGATTCTGATGGGGATGGTAAACCCATATGATATTGGGATGAATCTAGGGAAGCATGAAATCACTGGAACACAACAAATCTGCAAGGTGGGTGGTATCTTCATTTTAAAGAATGCTCCAGAGATGTTCAATGACTTTCTGAGGTCATACTGCTAATAATACCATAATACAACTTTCATGTATGTCAATAAGACTCCAGATCAGATTGCTATATGTCAGATGGTGTTAGAAAATTTACTTAAGCTCTGGTAGATCAGTTGCTTTGATCCCTGGTCAGGTCACATACCAGAATCAACCAATGAATGCATGATTAAGTGGAACAACAAATCAATCTCTCTTTCTCCCCCCCCCAATCAATTAATACTTTTTAAGTTGATTAAGATAAAATTTATCTGTAAGGAAAACCCAGAGGAGGTGATATGACCTATATCTCAGGTACTATTTTAATTAATTAAGACCCCAGAAGAGGAAACAGCTGTCAGGGTAGAGAAAAAGTCCTGAAAGACAGATTTTTAGGGCAGTGACTATATCTCAAAGTAATTTAGGCTCACTGGCCACTAGTTAGAAATCTGGAGAGTCCAGAGGAGAAGCGATGGCTCAGGAATCCTTGAGAAGAAACTTTACTTCATCCTGTTTTTCCTTGACAGAATCCCACTGGAGAGCCTGAAATTTGAGACACCTGCACCCCTAAATTCCCTAAAGTCCCAAATAGTATGCTAAGTATACTATGTAAAATAGTGTGCTAAGATTTATCCTCTACACATGGAAGAGAGTATTCAGCACATCTCTAATGAACTTTGAGGTTATTGCCTGTTAAACTATCTAGAATATATTCCCATGAAAACAGGTATTACTTCCATTTCCCCTACAGTGTCACTTGGAATAACTTTCTAAATCCAGTTTAACAGTATCTGACTCAATGAATTGTTTGAAGGAATAAATTAAAATGCTTAGAGTAGTATTTGACACTTAGTAAATATTCAATATGTGTCAGTTACTATGTACTTTTAAATTATGAAGTAGTATATATTGATAGAAATATAATATATATTAAAACTGAAAAGTAAGCCAGCTAAGATTGTGGACATTTACATTTTTGTTAAAAATTAAAAATAGAGGTAAAGTGCTCTGCCCAGGTGGCTCAGCTGGTTGGGACTTCCTCCCATACACCGAAAGGTTGTGGGTTCAGTCCTTGGTTCAGGTACAAGAGAGAGGCAACTGATAGATGTTTCTCACATTGGTGTTTTTTTTATCTCTCTCCTTTCCTCTCTCTCTCTAAAATCAGTAAATGGTTAGGGTTTTCAAATCCTTCAGGTGAGGATTTAAAAAACTAGAGGTAAAGTCATTTTATTTCATCCTCATTCTAATTTTCAGTGATAAAAAGATAAATGATAAATTGTGCATTATTTGAACAATTTTAACATTTATGAAACATTCTATTAGTAAACATTGCTAAGTATTTTTAAAGAATGGGGTGCCTATTAATATATAAAATAAGAGAAAATTTGATATTCAAGAGTGAAAGAATCAATGCAATGAATTAACAAAGAGAAAAAGCAGTGCACTTGCAAATTATGATACCTGAATTTTCTTTTTATCATGACCTTAAGAGCATTTAAAATTTGCCTCTTCAGTTATAATGTAGTGTAAGGGTTTTTTAGTATGTAATATGTTTTTATTTTTACTTTTTAAATTATTTTATTGTTGTTAAATTACAGTTGTCTGCATTTCCCACCACCACTTCCCCATCCCAGCCAAACCCAACTCCCTCCCTTGCTTAAACCCCACCCTTGGTTTTGTCCATATGTCCTTTATAGATGTTCCTGAAAACCCTTCCCCCTCTTCCCCCATTATCCCCGCACACCTCACCTCTAGTTACTGTCAGAATGTTCTTAATTTTAATGTATCTGGTTATATTTGCTTGATTTTTTCTTTTGTTGCTTAGGTTCCAGTTAAAGGTGAGATCATATGGTATCATAAATGAAAGAATAAACAAATGGAACCTTGTCAAGTTAAAAAGCTTCTGTAAGGATAAAGAAAACAGAATTAAAATAACAAGAGAACCAACAGTATGGGAAAACATATTTGCCAATGATATCTTAGACAAGGGTTTGATCTCCAAAATATATAAAGAACTCATACAACTCCACTCCAGGAAGACCAAAAAAAAAAAAAAACAATGAAAAAATGGGCAAAAGACATGAACAGACACTTCTCGAAAGAGGGCATAGAGGGCCCAGAGACATGAAAAGATGCTCAACATCATTAGCCATCAGAGAGATGCAAATTAAAACCACAATGAGGTACCACCTCACACCAGTCAGAATGGCCATCATCAACAAAGCAACAGATAACTGTTGGAGGCGATGTGGAGAAAGGGGAACCCTACTGCACTGTTGGTGGGAATGCAGACTGGTGCAGCCATTGTGGAAAACAGTATGGAACTTCCTCAGAAAACTAAAAATGGAACTGCCTTTCGACCCAGCAATTCCACTACTGGGATTATATCCTAAGGCCCTGAAGTTCAAACACCAATTCAAAGGAACCTATGCACTCCAATGTTCATAGCAGCACAATTCACAATAGCCAAGTGCTGGAAACAACCTAAGTGCCCATCTACAAATGTGTGGTTCAAGAAACAATGGTACATTTACACAATGGAATTCTATGCAGCAGAGAAGAAGAAGGAGCTTATACCCTTTGCAACAGCATGGATGGAACTGGAGAGCGTTATGCTAAGTGAAGTAAACCAGGTGGTGAGGGACAAATACCATATGATCTCACCTTTAACTGGAACATAATCAACAAAAGAAAAAAAAACAAGAAAAACATAAACACAGACATTGAAATTAACAACAGTATGACAGTGGCTAGAGGGGAGAGGGGAGGGGGCAATGGGAGAAGGGTTTTTAGGAATCACTATAGAGGACACATGGACAGAACCAAGGGGGAGGAGGGAGGCAGGGAAGGGAAGTGGGTTTGGAGGGGGTGGGGGAGGGGAAGGGAGAGGATGCAGACAACTGTAATTGAAAAACAATAAAGTAATTATTTAAAAAATCTGTAATTGAAAAACAATAAAGTAATAAAAAAATGAAGAGAGGCTTAGAAACCTGTGGGACATCCTTAACCATTACAACATCTGAATTATAGGGGCACCAGAGGAGAAGAGGAGGACCAAGGGATTGAAAACTTACCCAGTGCTCTAGCATGCAGAAATACAGCCTCAAACCACCAATTGAAAACACCCGTGTTGGTTGAGGCAGCAATGGGAGGAACTCCCAGGCTCACAAGAGAGTTTGTTGGAGAGACTCACAGGATCCTAGAATGTACAAAAGCCCACCCACCCGGGAATCAGCACAGAAGGCCTTGATTTGCTGTTGGTAGCGGGGGAAGTGACTGAAAGCCCACAGAGAGTGGAACAAGTGCCATTGTTCCCTCTCAGACCCCTTTCCCACATACAGCATCACAATACAGTGACATGGGTTGCTCCACCCTGGTGAACACCTAAGGCTCCACCCCTTATATGTAACAGGTGTGCCGAGAAACAAATGGCCCAAATGACAGAACAGATCAAAGCTCCAGAAAAAATACAACTAAGCGACGAAGAGATAGCCAACTTATCAGATGCACAGTTCAAAACACTGGTAATAAGGATGCTCACAGAATTGGTTGAATTTGGTAATAAATTAGATGAAAAAATGAAGGCTATGCTAAGTGAAATAAGGGAAAATGTACAGGGAACCAATAGGGATGGGAAGGAAACTGGGACTCAAATCAATGGTGTGGACCAGAAGGAAGAAAGAAATATTCAACCAGAAAAGAAAGAAGAAAAAGGAATTTAAAAAAATGAGGAGAGGATTAGGAACCCACGGGACATCTCTAAATATTCCAACATCCGAATTATAGGGGCACCAGAAGGAGAAGAGGAAGACCAAGGGATTGAAAACTTATTTGAACAAATAATGAAAGAGAATTTCTCCAATCTGGCAAAGGAAATAGACTTCCAGGAAGCTCAGAGAGTCCCAAAAAAGTTGGACGCGAAGAGGAACACACCAAGGCACATCATAATTACATTACCCAAGATTAAAAATAAGGGGAGAATCTTATAAGCAGCAAGAAAAAGAAGACAATTACCTACAAAGGAGTTCCCATAAGACTGTCAGCTGATTTCTCAAAAGAGACCTTACAGACAAGAAAGGGATAGAAAGAATTTTATCAAGTCATGAAAGGCAAGGACCTACATCCAAGAGTACTCTATCCAGCAAAACTTTCATTTAGAATGGAAGGGCAGATAAAGTGCTTTGCAGATAAGGTCAAGTTCAAGGAGTTCATTACCATCAAGCCCTTATTATATGAAATGTTAAAGGGATTTATCTAAGAAAAAGAAGATAAAAAATATGAACAGTAAAATGACAGCAAACTCACAGTTGTCAACAACAACACCTAAAACAAAAGCAAAAGCAAACTATGCAAACAACTAGAACAGGAACAGAACTACATAAATGGAGCTCACATGGAGGGTTATCAACAGGGGAGTGGGAGGGAGAGAGAGGGGGTAAAGGTACAGAGAAAAAGTAGCATAGTGGTAGGTAGAAAACAGACAGGGGGAGGTTAATAATAGTATAGGAAATGTGGAAGCCAAAGAACTTACATGTATGACCCATGGACAAGACTATAAAGGGCGGATGTTGGGGGATGAGGGGTAGAAGAGAATAAACAGGGGAAAATGGAACAACTGTAATAGCATAATCAATAAAATCTATTAGAAATTAAATAATAGCACCAAAAAAAAGAAAACCCAGTGAAAAAGAACATTTTATTATCAGGTACACATACCTAGAAAACATTGAACTGTTAATCCCTTTTTTCCTCTTCATTGGAGTGACTAAAATTACCTATATGAAAGGAAAGCTTTATTTTTCTTTAAATATAAAGATTATTTGTATGCACAATTACTATTTTCATGACCTTACCATCTAACGTTGCATTACTGGGTTTATCTTTTATAGTAACCCTACTCTCTTCATGATGAATATGTTCTAAGAACTTCAGTGGATGTCTCTGACCACGGTTAGTACAAAACCTTATATATACTATTTTTTCCTATACATACATACCTATTATAAAGTTTAATTTATAAATTCGGTACAGTAAGAGATTAACAATCATAATAATAAAATAGGGCAATTATAAGAATATACTGTTAGAGAAAAATACGTGAATATTCTCTTTCCCTATCAAACTATCTTATTGTACTGCACTCAACCTTTCACTTAAATGAAGCACTTTACAGCTTCACTTTGGAATATGAATTGCCAGCATCATAACTCTTGCCCTTTAGGATTACTATTAAGTAAGATAAGGGTTATTTGAACACAAACACTGCAAAACAACAACAGTCAATCTGATAACTGAGATAGCTACAAAGTCAGTAACATACGTGTAGTACATTCACAGCATGGATGTGCTGCACAAAGGGATGATTTACATTCCTGGTGGGACAGATTGAGATGGTGTGAAATTTCATCACACTATTCAGAATGATGTGCTATTTAAAATTTATAAATCAGTTATGTATGAAATTTTTCAATTCATATATTTGGACCACAGTTGGCCACAGGTAACAGAAACTGGATAAGGGAGGGCTACTGTATTTCACTTTCATCTATCTCCCACATTGTTTCTTGTCCTTGCTACTTCATGTATTTTATTTCCTTCTCTCCCTTTCATCCTATCATCTGGCTAATTCAGCAGCAAGTTTATGAAAGCACATTTTCCTGAGTCACAAATACACAAATGCTTGCAAATAGGTAGATATTTGGGGCTTGGTTATGGTTGGGGCATTGGCTGCAGTTCATCTATAAACAAAATATAGACATGAATGAGAAAGCGCAAAGAGGAAGAGAAATAATTTGTTAATCTTCTTCAAATGGTTTGCCTTTAACTGGATATATGAATATATGACCAAGACAGAAGATGTGGCACTACATAGACCCTTTATGTGGAAACTAGACAGAGTAGGAGAAGCAATCCTAGTGCAATAAAGCTCAGTTATTAATACGCCACACAATAAGTTTATGGTAAGTAAAAGGGAGAGCTTAGAACATTTTGTTAATCCTGGGACAGTAAAAAGGGGCCGAGATTAATTTATTTGCTTCGATCTGTGCTGTTTTAGAGGCAGTGCTGTTAAACTTCTTGAGGTGGGCCATGCAAGATATCAATAAGCAACTTTTAGGATACTGCATACCAACTCACATGATGCTGGCTGTGGCTTCCTCAGGGACTTGGGGGCAGATCCAGGAATAGTCTGTTTGACTCACTGCTACCCACAGCTGACCCTGGGGCTTTAAAATATATAGAAAAGAGTAAACCTGCTTGAGATATCCACTTCTTCAAGAACTGGAACAGAGTCCCAATTCTTGATGGGTCCAAATTCTCTTAGATGCTCCCTGGACATACTGATAGAGGGTTCAGTATCATATCCCACAAGGTCTCCTCCCCTTGTCATGCATGTAGATTCAGAAGGCTTTCTGGTGGTGGTAGTGACCGGATCCTTCTGTATTCTCTACCTGACCTCTTGAGTTTCAGGTACTGCCCTAGATTTTTGCACATAGGCTCATGAATCAGCAATGAATTGGGTGGTGGCAGCATGAAAATAAAGAAGCAATGAGAGGCATTATTTGCACTCTCCAAGAGCTGGTCCTCACCAACATATATCTCAATGTTACTTCTGCAAATGGTGAGGACCCGGAGACTAAAGAATTTTACCTTCTGGGTGATGAAAACTCAAAGGTGCAAATATTGTTTCACATTCAGAACACTGTGCTGGATTGATGCTAAAAAAAACTTGCTAAAGGCCCAGTGATACATCTCTCAGTTTATGAACCAGTGTTTTGTGTGCACCTACACAGGTTCTAGCACAAAGCACCACAGATCAATGATTCTTTATTATTTATTCTGAATCCACAGAGACCTAGCTGAAGATATAAAGACTAAAATAAGAGTAGCTTGATTTTCCACAATAGAGTAATAGAAAATGTATTAACCACAACCCTAATGCAACCAACATTTTCTGAGGGTCTTTCAAGGTCTAATAACTCTGTATTTAATCATGATCATCATTCAGAGGCTCCTGCTCCATATCATCCAGATTTCAGGAGACCCCAATGGCAGAATTTCTGCATCTTTCTAATAAAGTAGAACTTTCTTTTATTTTATCTGAATAACATTTTTTTTTTCATCTGCATCACCGCAACTGGGTAATAGAAACCACCTTGGGCTCTTGCAGCTCACTGGTCTTTTCATACACACTACCCCTTGATTACTGTTAACTCCTCACATGAACTGACTATTTAGTTGGCCCGTGAACAGCTGTAACTTCTTGGTTCATAGTTCTTTTGATTCTTCTCATTGTAATCACTTATGTTTGGACTTTATGCAATAAAGCAAAACTGGTTTATTGTCACATCCTAGAGGAAGGATACCACCAGTCCAGCAACCTGTTTACTTCAAGGAAGCATTCATTCTACTGGCTTAGTTATTCAACTCACCACAAATTTCTCAAGTGCTAACTATGTACTTAGTACTCATATTGACCAGAAACCTTAAGATAACCTGTTAATATTAACCAGCATTTTCAGTACCTGGGATGCGCTTAATTCTAGCAAATTCTTTTATTTTTTTATGATGTATTTTTTTTAAAGATTTTTATTTATTTTTTTTTATTTTAGAGAGAGGGGAAGGGAGGGAGACAGAAAGGGAGAGAAACAGCAATGTATGGTTGCCTCTCACAAGGCCCTCACGGGGACCTGGCTCGCAACCCAGGCATGTGCCCTGACTGGGAATCAAACGGGGACCAACTGGTTCCTAGCCCGCTCTCAATCCACTGAGCTACACCAGCCAGGGGAATTGTAGCAAATTCTTAAATTAAGATTTAAATAACAGACATATGACCATGATTTTGTTTGTAGTAAAACCCCACTTACTAAAAAACAAAATAGAGATAGACTCAGAGATACAGAGCAGGATGACAGCTAAGGGGGGATGTTTGAGGGTAGAGGTATTGAGCCAAAAGGAAAAAGGACTCATGGACATGGACAACAGTGTGGTGATTGTGGAGAGGTAGGGGGGTGCAAGGGGACTAAATGGAAATGGAAAAAATTAAATTAAACTAAATAATTAAAAATTAGCTACAGTAAGAGATTAACAACAGTAACCAATAATAAAATATAACAATTGTAACAATAAAAATAAAACACTTATTCTTTGATAGAATGTTTGTTCTTATATTATTTTGATTTTTAGCAATTAGAATATTTTTAAAAGATTTTATTTTTATTTATTTTTAGAGAGAGGGGAGGGGAGGGAGACAGAGAGGGAGAGAAACAGCAATGTATGGTTGCCTCTCACAAGGCCCTCACGGGGACCTGGCCCGCAACCCAGGCATGTGCCCTGACTGGGAATCGAACCGGGACCCTCTGGTTCCCAGCCCGCTTTCAATCCACTGAGCTACACCAGCCAGGGCTGCAATTAGAATATTAAATCCCTTTTCAGTAATGTTACTGATTTGTCATAGTGTAATGAAATAATATGAATTTAAGATAATGTGAGTTATGAATAAATTCTTACTAATTAATTGAACAAATATTTATTGACTTACTATATACCAGAAAATTTTTGAATAGGGTATCAGGAATATAGTATTCCTTTCCTTGTGTAAATTTGTAGGCAAATGGGGAATACAGAAGAGTAAACAGATAGTTGCAACATAATAAAGGACATGAAGAGAAACAAAGGCTCTATAAGAGCACAAACGGTGGGCCTCTTACCCACCAATGAGAGACAGATGACTTCCTGCAGGAATCTGAATGATATCAAAACAGAAATCTTAAGAGTAATTATGAGATATTAGGGATAGGAGAAATACCCTAGGCAAAAAAAAAAAAACACAAAACAGTACTGTGATGGAATAATTTTGCAAGCAAATTATGAAGGCATTTATAGCTTGGTACAAGTCATGGTAGTAGTTATCCTGCAGAAATCAGGAAATGTTACAAACCAGGGCCTTTCCTCCCTATATATCCACCCTCACTTCCAGGGAATTTACTAGTACTCCACTGGAAGTGAGTGACAACGTAGAAAATTAAGATACTGAAAGTAATCTGCATTGCTGAAGTGGCAAAAAATGAGGCTGGAAAAGTAAGGAGCAACCAGATCTAGAACTACTTTATAAACCATAGTAAGGAATTTGGTATTTGTCAGAATGAGGAAGGGAAAGAGATGAAGAGTTTTAAGAGTCTTTATTCTATTAGCAATTTTTAAAAATTTGTGTTGTATTTTTCCATTACCATTTAGTCCCATTATAACCCCCTCACCACCACAATCATCACACTGTTGTCCATGTACATAAGTCCTTTATCCTTTTTGCTCAATCCCTCCACCCCTATCCTTTCTCCCCCTTAACTGTCATTCTGTTCTCTATGAGTCTGTCACTATTTGGCTTGTTAGTTCAGTTTGTTCATGAGATATCATATATGAGTGAAATCATATGGTATTTGTCTTTCTCTGATTGGCTTATTTCATTTAGCATAATGTTCTCCAGGACTATTCATACTGTCACAAAGCATAAAACTTTCTTCTTTTTACAGCTGAGTAGCATTCCATCATGTAAATGTCTCATAGTTATTTTATCCATTCACCTATTGAAGGACACTTGGGCTGCTTCCACATCTTGGTGATTGTAAATAACACAGCAATTAATATAGGGATGTTTATGTTCTTTCAAACTAGTGTTTGGCTTTCTTCAGATATATTTCCAGAAGTGGGATCTCTGGGTCAAAAAGCAGATTCATTTTTGATTATTTGAAGTATCTGCATATTGCTTTCCACAGTGGCTATACCAATCTGTATTCCCACAAACGGTGCAAAAGAGTTGCCCTTTCTCAACATCCTTGCCAGTACTCTTTGTTCATTGATTTATTAATGATACCCATTCTGACAGGTGTGAGATGGTATTTCACTGTAGTTTTAATTTGCATTTCTGATGATTAGTGACATTAAATATCTTTTCATATATATTAGCCATTTGTATGTCTTCTTTGGAGAAGTGGCTATTCAGCTCCTTTGTCCATTTTTATTTGGGTTGTTTGTCTGTTTGGTGTTGAGTTTTGTTATTTCTTTATAAGTTTTGGACATTAACTCCTTATTAGATGTATCGGCGAATATGTTCTCACATGCTGTGGGTTGTATTTTTTTATTTTTTTGATGTGTTCCTTTGCTGGGAAAAATTTTTATAGTTTGATATAGTCCATTTTTGTATTTTTTCTTTTGTTTTCCTTGCCTGGGGAGATATATCCGATTAAAAAGTTACTATAAGCAATGTTTGAGATTTTGCTGCCTATGATTTCTTCTAGAATTTTTATGATTTTGGCTCTAACATTTAAGTCTTTAATTTATTATGAATTTATTCTTGTGTGTGGTATAAAAAGGTGGTCAAGTTTCATTTTTCTGCATGTATCTGTCCAATTTTCCCCAACACCATTTATTGAATAAACTATCTTTAGCCCATTGTATGTGTTTGCTTCCTCTGTTGAATATTAATTGATGATAAAGGTGTAGGTTTATTTTTGTGCTCTCTCTTCTGTTCCACTGATCTATGTCTGTTTTTATGCTAGTACCCGTTGTTTGGATTATTATGTCCTTATAGTACGGTTTGGTCTTAGGTAGCATGATTCCTCCAACTTTGTTCTTTCTCAGGGTCACTGTTGCTACATGGGGCCTTTTGTGGTTCCATATACATTTTTAAAATATTTCTACTACTTCTGTGAAAAACATCACTGAAATCTGGATAAGAATTGCATTGAATCTACAGATTGATTTTGGTAGTATGGACATTGCAATGATGTTAATTAATTCTTCCTATCCATGAACATGGCATATGCTTCCAACTTATTTGTATCTTTAATTTCTTTCTGCAATGTCTTATAACTTTCTGAGTACAGGTATTTTACATCTTCGATTAGGTTTATTCTTACATATTTTATTCTTTTGAAAGCAGTCGTGAATGGGATTCTTTTTTTTTTTTTTTTAAACAAAAAAAGTTTTTAATGTCACCACATTACCAAAACTCCCAGCTCCTGGCTGGTAGGTGCTGCTTGCAGGTAAAGTCAGTCAGCGGACCGGCCCCGGAGGGCTCTTCCCTCGAGACAGCAGACATTTCGGGGACACAGACATTTCGATGATGCTCCTTAATTAGCCTTGAAAAAGTTGCCCTTTTCGCTTCCTCATGTAACTCCCTTCAACATTTCATACAGTAAAGGCTGGGTGGTGATGAACTTCTTGAACTTGTCCTTATCTGCAAAGCACTTTCTCTGCCCTTCCATTCTAAATGAAATCTTTGCTGGATAGAGTATTCTTGGATGTAGGTCCTTGCCTTTCATGACTTGGAACACCTCTGCCCAGCCCCTTCTTGCCTGCAAGGTCTCCTTTGAGAAATCAGCTGACAGTCTTATGGGGATTCCCCTGTAGGTAACTGTCTCCTTTCCTCTCGATGCTCCCAGGATCCT
>PVJI01013026.1:0-39685 GCA_004026765.1 Micronycteris hirsuta | reverse complement strand
GGATGGCCCAAAACAAGATGGTTGACTATGTTACGGTAGTCTGCACTGTGGACTGAACAAAGGGAAGTGTCACCAACTAAAGCAGAAAACTCTAGAGAAGATGGGGCTTGGTCATGGAAGTGAATATCAGTTGGACGGTACAAGACATCACTGATTGGTGGGTGGGGTATAAACTGACAGAAGGTAAATGGTATCTTATTTATTATCTGCTGGTGGAGGCTTCCAGGCCCTGGGTGAGGGAGAAAAGGTCAAAACATATCTGTGACCAACAAAGGAGACTGTAGACTGAAGATATTCATCAACCAATTGTCAAGTATTCCCATGACCCCTGTGAGATCTCAATGTGATTGGGCCCTTGGCTGAAGCTGAGCTGAGCCCTGGAGGAAGGGATGGAGGGTGGCCCGTGAGAGGCTGGTGAAGAACTGGTGCTTCCTCTGTCTCCAGGTACCAACACCTGCAAATCAACAAGAAGATGACCAACGAGGTGGCCATCTTACAGCACTTGCCGGAGCGCTTGCGAGCAGAAGTGGCTGTGTCTGTGCACCTGTCTACTTTGAGCCGGGTGCAGATCTTCCAGAACTGTGAGGCTAGCCTGCTGGAGGAGCTGGTGCTAAAGCTGCAGCCCCAGACCTACTCACCAGGCGAATATGTCTGCCGCAAGGGGGACATTGGCCGAGAGATGTACATCATCCGCGAGGGTCAGCTGGCTGTGGTGGCAGATGATGGTGTCACACAGTATGCCGTGCTTGGGGCAGGCCTCTACTTCGGGGAGATCAGCATCATCAACATCAAAGGTGGGTGCCCAGCATTTGTTCTTAAGACAGGGCTGGGGGGTGAATGGGGACAGTAGAACACAGTATTGAGACAAGATGGTACTTCAGATCCTACAGATTAAGGACACATGCCTTTGCCTGAATCACTAGACGGTTCAGGACAGAATTAGGACATAAAGGGTCTGTTCCCTGAGAAGCTGAGCCAAGATCAGTGAGTAGAGTTGGGTCCTTGCAAGAGAGAGGAGAGCTGCTCTGTGGATGTTGACCTGAGGCACCAGTGGGAAGCAGCAGAGATGATGATAATAACACTAGTAATAATACTTACTGCATGCTTGTTACATGCCCTGTTTAAAGTGCTCACATGTACCAACTCATTCAATTTTCACAGCAACTCTAAGGTAGGTACTATTATCTGCACTTTAAAGGTAAGAGCACAGAGAGGTTAAGGAACTTGTCCAAGGTCACACAGGTAATAAGTATACACACTTGGGGTCAGTACAAAGGACAACTTTCTCACAGCCAAATGGAAGCAAAGAAATTCCCATTTATTTTTTACTTCATTTTTATTGCTTACACTATTACAGATGTCCCCATTCTCTCTCCCTTTGCCCACCCTCCTCCTCCCCACCTTCATCCCCCTTCCTTCTGGCCACCACCACACTGTTGTCTGTTGCTGTGGGATTAGTCAAAGAAATTCCCATTTACTGAACATCAACTCCAGTCGAGGCCACATACTGTACATTGGCTCATTTATTCTTCTTGTCAGCCTGTGCAGTGGGAGTTGTTAAGCCTAATCACAGGTAGACACTGAGACCACGGGAGGTGGAAGATGGGAGAACCTGAAAAGGTAGTGAGCACTGCCACTGACTGAGGCTAGATGCTTTCTCAGCCTGGGGGTCCCATTCTTCAGTTGTCCTAAAGGCCTCATGTCTGTCCTCCAAAGGCCTCCCTCGAGCTCTGCATCCTGTATGCAGTCAGCTGCTGTCTGTCTGACTTTGGACAAGTCACTTCCCTTGTTTAGGTCTCCCCTACCCAAAAGGGATTATAGTAAAAAACCAAACAGTGATTTGTGAGGATTAAATGAGCTGTGTTGGTTAGGCACCCAGAGTAGTGCCTAGCATGGAGCTCTCTTGCCTCTTCTAGCTCTGAGATTTTGCATTACTTGGCCTGACCTATCTTCCCACCCAACCGCCCCACCCATATCTTCCAATGCTAATGATGCCACACAGCTCTCCTGCTTAGAATATTTCAGTAGGTTCCCACTGCCCTCACATAAGGTCAGAATGCCTTGCCATGGCTTACAAGACCTGGTGTGACCTGGCTGTCCCCTCCTCTTCCCACTGTCCTCACACCCTGCACTTCAGCCACTCTGGACCGCATTCTGTTTTCTGCTCCAATTGAACTCTTTCCTATTTCCATCCCTCAGTTCATGTTCCTCCCTCTAGCTGCTCCAGCCCCCTTTTCCCTAGTTACCTCCCCTTCCATCAAGCATCGTTTCCTCCAGGATTCCCTAAATTCTCTGCCTTACAGTTAGGAGCTCTTTTCCTGTCTGCTCGCTGAGCCGGACGCCTATGTCCACACTGCACCAGCGACACTGCTATGCAACTATCCAATTAAATGTCTGTCTCCTCTAGACTGCGACTTCTTGGAGGCAAGTCACTAGTACCCTCCCAGCACAGGTTTAGTCCCCAGTAAATTACTAATGAAAGAATTACTGAAACAGGAAGAGGGGCTCAGAAGCACAAATATGGAGTGGGTGTCATCATTCAGGAGTGAATTGTCCCCTCACCTTCACCTTGACTAATTATCCTCCCATCGGTCTGGCCCTGTGCCACAGGGAACATGTCTGGGAACCGCCGCACAGCCAACATCAAGAGTCTAGGTTATTCGGACCTATTTTGCCTGAGCAAGGAAGACCTGCGGGAAGTGCTGAGCGAGTACCCAAAGGCCCAGACTGTCATGGAGGAAAAGGGCCGTGAGATCCTGCTCAAAATGAACAAGCTCGATGTAAATGCTGAGGCAGCTGAGATCGCCCTACAGGAGGCCACAGAGTCCCGGCTGCAAGGCCTTGACCAACAACTCGATGATCTACAGACCAAGTTCGCTCGCCTCCTGGCTGAGCTGGAGTCCAGCGCACTCAAGATCGCTTATCGCATCGAACGGCTGGAGTGGCAGACTCGAGAGTGGCCAATGCCTGAGGAGCTGGCTGAGGCCGATGATGAAGGCGAGCCTGGGGAGGAAACTTTTAAGGATGGGGAGGGCAGGGCTGGCCAGGAGGGACTCCCAGGCCCAGAGTGACCCCAGCCCCATCCCTAGGACCCCCACCTCCAAGTGAATCCAGAGTTATAAGAAAGCCTGCCTGTAGAAACTCTGACATCCTATCTGCTAGGTTATAGAGATGGGAGTGAACTAGGTCTGCAGATGCCGACCTGGAGGTGTAGGAGCATAGCACATGTTCATCTCCCACTCACCAACACACCCACACACCCATGCACACACACTACAGTTACACATACATACTCTGAGAGTATGCATTCCATATAATATGCTCTGGAGCTTCCATTCTCAAAGCATACATGCTTTCTCACAAACATAGATATGTTTTATACCCACATGATATGTACATATGTATGCACATATATATACACATATGTATATATTTGTGTATATGCACCTCAAAAATAAGTGTATACTGACAGCCATACCCCAATAAACACACAGGTACCCTCCACAGGTGTGCACACATTTGTACACAAAAGCACACCCATAACCCTCTTGTTCCAAGATATCCTTTGAATGCCCCCCATATGGGGTCATAAGTGTACCCTACAAGATGCACTTCAATAAAGTATTTGCCTCCTCACTAAGCATTTACAGGGCTGACGGGAAAAGGCTATTGGCTTTCACAGTGGGCAGGATGGCTTCTCTCTGAATTCCGAGTCACACGGTGATGGGCATGGGCTGTGTAGTAGCTGGTAGTTGGATTCAAAGGGGCTGGGGTACCTGATGGACTGAGAATCAGCAGTGAGCCAAGGTGAAGCAGGCTGGTACACCTCCTTGCTGTAGTGTGTACATGCGTCCATAGGTATATTCACATACACACACTGACCACTGTATCTCATAGCAGAGTGTATATCCTCAACCTTGTGAGCTATGCGGGGTTTGATCTAGCTTAGTGGGCTGGAGCAGATATGTCTGCTTCTTTTTCCCTCGTCTGACCTTGCCCTGGAGCCTGGGGTCAGGGCTCCCCTGCATTCAGGACTGTTTCCAAGGGGAAACTAGTTCCAGGACCACTCACCTGTCCCTGACCTACCATGCCAGTTGTTGGAGCTGGCCTTCATGCTGGCAGACACCCAGCCCCTAGTTCTCTATGCCGTGTTCCAAAACATGGGGTGAAGAATAGAGACTAGACAGAGTAGACTGTCATGGTTGGGAACAACTGGAAATTCGTGTTTGGGGAGTTTTGTCATAGTTGGAAGGTCTGCAGGTTTGGGTACAGAAGGTGTTATGGGGTCTGTGGGGAGGAGTCTGATGTCATCTCTGAATCTCACTCACCCTAGTCACAACTCTACCTTCTCCAAGGCCTGGCCAGTCTGTGTCTGAGCTGGGCCAGTTGGTATTCTGACATGTGCCTGGGACTTAATTTATCGATATGACTAAGTAATAGCATAGCATGGTCAATGCCATTGAAAGAAAAATGTATTACTTACAATTCCCAAGAGGAGGAGCACACTGCACCATGCAGGACCACACAGGGAAGAACCAGGGTTGGTCAGGAGACAGGAGAAGTGAAGGGAAATCACGGGCAAAAAACATCTTTATTACTATAATGGTGATGTTTTTAAGTGGGAATATCTCCTATTAGGCAGAAAGCAAAACACAGATTGTGGGGGCTGTGGTTGGAGGGCTCATAATATGATTTTTAAGCACCTGAAACGGCTAAACTAGGGGGAGGTGTGAACAACTTTGGTCATCAGTTTGGCCCGTGATTTCAAGATGCCAAACTATCAACCACCGAGTATCAAGAATGATTATTACAGGTGGTACGAGAGAACGTAGAGTGGGGCACTCAGTGCCAGGAGGGCAGGGTTTGTGTAGAACATCAGCTGATGTGTGGTCCTGGGGACAGTTCCCCAGAGCTGTTGGTGTCTTCAAAGCTGACCGACCCTTTGGATATGGTGGAACAGGTGACACAGATGCAGCCAGACAGAAAGGACTTAGACTAACACTTTCTCAAATAACCATAGGAACTGAGGCAGTGACTAAAGTCAGCATGTCAGAAGAGATGATGAGGGGCACTGCACGTTAAATTATTTTAAAATATGTGGTTACTTTGTGATATCTTTCTCACAAAATATGAGCTCCATAGGGCTGGCACTGGGTCTGTCTTGTTCATCCATGGATCCTCAGGGCCAAAATTGTACCTGGTATGTGGTAGGTACCCAAATATACATTTGGCAACCAAAGAGAGGAGAGTCGAAGTGTTTAGAGACTCAAAGTTGGAGAAAGATGTATGTCAGCTTCTCAAAAGGCGTTCCTACCGTCTCAGCCCTCAACTCACATTGAGCTAGAATGGGCGGGTGTGTTACGAAGGCCCTTTGGGTGGTGGATTTAGGGAGCTGAGAATAAGCTTTCATTGACATACTACAAGGTGCACACCTGTCCCAAGTTTCTCCTAATTTGAGAGCCACCATACCAGAAGTCACCTTGAATACCAGCAATATACCAGCAATCCCATGCTGGGGTCTTCCAGTTGTGGAAGGGTCTCCAACACTGTGTGGGAAACAATGTTGTGACCATTTGGGATTAAGCTGGATAGAGTTAAGTCAGGATGGGTAAAAGGGACCCCAAAGTTTAAGTTCCTAGAATAACCAAAATAATAATAATATTAATAATAAATTTTTAGTCCAAAGAATATTACTTACTATGTATCAAGCCCTAGGCTAAGTACTGATATATGTGGCAGAAAACTTGACTGATATATTAATTTGGATTCATTTTATCACTCCTGCCATTATAAGAAAGTACCTGAATCTTTGTGTCTCCTAGACTTAAAGTTTTTTTTTTAATTGCAGCATTATAAGTAGACATTTTCTAGGCCCTAGCTTCTGTTTGCAAAAAGGAATCCGAAGTTTTCACAAAAATTCACTTAGTGAATTGTGCCTAATTATCTGTGAAGGCTTAGAGTTGAAGAAGCAAAAGCTTCTAGACCCAGAGACAATACACTCTCCAAGATTAAGAAAAGAAATAGGATTCTTGAGCATCATTTAGTTTTCTTTTGCTGCTGTAGTGTACCGGCACCCATTTGGCAGTTTAAAACATCACCCATTTAGTATCTCACAGTTCTGTGAGCCTGTACAGTGTGACAACTGGGTCCTCTGTTTGGGGCTTCCCAAGGCTAAAGTCAAGGTGTCCTCTGGGCCAGCCTCTTTTCTGGAGGCTCTGGCAAAGACTCTTCTTCCAAGATCATTTGAGCTGTTGAAAAAACATTCCTTTTGGTTACAGGTCTGAGGTCTTTGATTTTCTTGACACATCTTCCCTTCATTCTCAAGACAACAACGACAAGTAAATCTTTTTCATTCTCCAAAACTCTGTTCTCTTCTACTACAAGGCTGAGAAGGATTTCTGCTTTTTAGGGCTCATATGACTAGGTCCATCCAGATAATCCAGAATAATATCCCAATTATAAAGCAAGCTGGTTATTAACCGTAATTACATCAGCAACATCTCTTGTTCCTTAATCACAGGAATAACGCCAGAGGGCAAAGGTAATAGGAACCAAAATTTTACTACCTATCATGGGGTTTCTGGACAGGAAGGCAGCCTGGACCCTACTTTCATGGGGATCCCAGAATACGGAACACTAAGAATGAGTCTTTGAAAACAGAAGAAAAGTCACCCTGCCCTAGTTGGCACTGAGGCCGCAGAGCAGCGCCCACGGGTGGAGTGCAGGCTTGAATAAGATGCCTATCAGCAGAGCCCCCATGGTCTGTCCAAAGTAAAATCCCCAGAGACATTTGCAAGACACTAAGTTGTGGGAAAAGAGAATGGAAAGAAAGCCACAAAACACAAATGGAATTAAATCTTCCAAAGGTTGGTGGGTAAAAGCTTAGAGGAGAATTGTTGATTTAGAGAATCAAAAAAAAAAAAAAGACCAAATTTTTACACACTATTATGGATGGAATCACTCATAACTGCTATACATACATGACCTCATTTGGTTCTTAGAAAAATATTAAGAAATTTAAGTGATTATTATTGTGCTCATTGTTTCAGATAAGAAAACTAAAGCCCATAGAGCAACTAAAAATATTATGTACAATTTATTAGGGGTCCATTTTATGCTAGGTCCTGGTCCAAGTGCATTGTCTCAATCCTTACCACTATATGAGAAAAATGCTATTATTGCGCCCCATTTTGAAAGCAAAGCACAGCTCTGGGTGATTAAATACCTTGCCCAGTATCACAGGAATTTTAAATGCCATGGAATGAAACCTAGGTCTGTCTTACAGTGTCTTTTAGGGAGATAAGGAAAGGGATTACCTCAGCTTGAGGCCAAGCCAGGCAAGCTGTCTTCCTTTTTGAGAATGACTGTTACAGACAGTAACCAGTGGTAACGTGGGAGAAGGAGTGAGTCCAGCAGAGCAAAGCTTGTGAATCACCAGCAAGCCTGCCCCGTGTGCTAAAGTGTGATCTCAGGGCTTCAGCCAAAGACAAGGGACCACTCACTGCTCTGGCGAAAAGCTGCCAATTCCTACTCTCCTGTCTGCATTTGTGCAGTTGTGGAAGGAGGGCAGGTATTTTCGAGTCAGTGCTAGATTCC
The DNA here is from genome assembly GCA_004026765.1 of Micronycteris hirsuta. Taxonomy (NCBI): domain Eukaryota; kingdom Metazoa; phylum Chordata; class Mammalia; order Chiroptera; family Phyllostomidae; genus Micronycteris; species Micronycteris hirsuta. Next base: position 32,089 of record PVJI01013026.1, on the reverse strand, counting down.
TACAGGGGCGTCAAGAGCTGTCCAAAGGGGCTCCTATTGAGAGCCCAGCTGTTTTTGGCTTAGCTCTTTTCCCTCCCACAGGACCTAGAATCTCACCGACTTTTCTCCTTGGGTTGCAAACCTCAAAACGTTTCAGCCTAGCTAAGGATTAGGATAGACACTCCTCTTCTGTGTTCCCAATTAGCTACTCCCCCACGGGAGCTTCTTGGACCCTCCCCGCTTCATCTTTCTCTTTGTGAGGGTTTGGCTGCTAGCCTCCCTTCCTCCAAGACAAATAAAAACAAAGTATCAAGCCTGGAGGAAATCTGATTCATAGGGAGAGGGGCTATTCAACTGAAGGAGAGATCTGGTGCAAACACTAGGAGCCAGGAGCAGGAGGCAAGGTGGGTGGATTCTAGCTTCCAGCTGAAGCTAGGGTTTGTCTCAAGGCTTGGATCAGAGATGAATAGTCAAGCGGGAGTCACAGTCATGTCCCAAGTCAGGGCAACTATTAGGCTGGCCTGAAAGCACAACAGATGGAAAAGAGCTTAGAGCCAATTGTGTGCTGGGAGTCAATCAGAGTCAGCTTTTTGTTCTGAAATATCATTTACTAGCTGGGCGATTCTCAGTCTCCTACAAAATCTTTCAGTGTTGTTGAAAGAAATGCTTGGAGAGTTAAACTATAAATAAGATAATGAATGTAAACTGCCTATGAGTGCCACGCAGATAGCAATTGCTTAACAATGAATAGTAGCAATGACCATTATTACTGTTACCCCCCTAGCAGCTGTTGTGCCTGTGAGGGCCCTGGGGCACAGGTTGTCTGTCCCTGCTTGACCGCAGACCTCTGGGCAGTTCTGGCAACACCAAAACTAGCCGGCAGAGGGCGCACGGGTCCTCCTTCGCCCCTCCTCCCAGCTAACTCCCAATCCTCAGGATTGCATTGCCTTGTAAAGTTGGGAGAATCATCCAGGGAAAAAAAGGAAACTTAAGGAGGAAATGGTGGTTTTGACTTGTTCGGATTTTTAAAGAAAGACTAAAATGCAGCAGTGGAGGTGCTGAGAGACATTACAGAGGAAGCTTGGCCAAATCGGAGCCTGAGGTAGCCCTGTTGGGGGTAGAGCCATCTCATGGCCTCAAGCATTCAGGACTTGAAAAATCCTTCTAGTTTTCACCCAGAAGGCACAGGTCCTCCCTGTGTCTGACATTGCCTTTCCGGTTTTAGGACCTTGGCCTGTTGTCTTCAGCCTTGCTGTTCTGGGTCCCCTAGGGCTCCACAGGCTAATGACAGGGATGTGTTCATAGAAGCCCCGGATGACATCCTGAGTGAGCTTTCCTATGGGTTTTTTAGTCCTCAAGTGAGGACCTGATCTGGAAGATCCAGGCATCTCTTGGCATACCTGTGAGAGCTTATATCTGAAGCCAAGTGTAAGCATCAAATTGGAGCTGGCCCATGTATGCCCCTCCGCTCTCCCCAGCGCAAGCCCCAGGCTCTGAAAAGCCTTGTCCTATCATCTGTTTTTTTTTTCTCTGCCCAACATCCCTGCTTGCTCTTCCTTCAGCCCCATCTGTCTTCTCAGCACACTCCTTCTTCGTTCAATTATCCCAAGAGAAAAGCCTCCTATGTGGGCAGGGAGTGCGTGGGCAGGAGCTCAGCACAGAAAGATATCTGCACACCATAGAAATGCAGAGAAAAGAAGGCCTTGAAAGATGTGGGGAGAAGACAGCCTAATCAGCCACAGAGCAAGGGGCTAAGGTAACGGAGTAGCGAGCACCTCAAGGACTAAACTGGCTTAGTTTCCCTACTAAACTGGATCCCAGCTCTGCGTGTGTGTATGTAAGGAATGCTGGAGGCAAAGACTACTCCATGACCTTCACACCACTGTGTGTGTTAGCACTGGGTTTCCTGCGTAAAATGCTATTCTGTGGACCTGCAAGCTACCTAGAGTAAGCAGTACTTTGTAAAGCAGGTTATCTGGCTGGGCATTAGGCACTATATTCTCATCTCTTTAGTTGTTTCTGCTCAACATTTACTGAAGTGTTGTTTAAATGTTCCCATCTTATCTCAGTTGTGATATAAAATATTGAAAGAAGGACCATGTGCCACTTGGCCAGTAGGGCAGTAGCTGGGTGATTGAGACTTCCTGAAGGAAAAGGTAAATTGTCCTACCCACAAGAGTCAAGCTGTCAAGCTAGGTGGGCTGGTACCCCCTTCCAAAACAGAGAGAGGAAGAGGGGAGGGAACACAAAAAACAAAGCAAACAAATGAAAAAACAACAACAAAAAAAAGGACAACCTTGACAGGTCAAGTCTAGAGTCAGAAAGTTCCTTCAGGACTGAGCCTGGCCCTGATTCTGGACACCTTGCACTTGCTTCCTTGACCTCTTAGGTTTCTAACTTGTTCTGGAACAATGGTCCAGGTCTCTCTCCTCTGGCTACCCATACTAACTTTGCAGTGCCCTCCTTAGTCTGATTTACAGTTCCCATTTCCTGGCCCTGAGCAATCCCAGCCTTTCTGAATGCTGGCTTAATCCTTGGCATAAATAGGATTTCCTGACTTTGAGAAATGAATTCTGACCCTCTCAGCACTGCATTTTCATTCCTTCCTCTGCTCACGGTATATCCCATTTCTCCACTGTACCTATATTACTTGGTGGGGTCCCTCTTCACAAGTCATCTTCTTGAAACCATCTGTGCCCACCATCTCCTGGCCCTCACCTCCTATCATCCATCCGCCTTTAGCTAGAGGGAAGAATATAAGCAAGGTACAGGGCCAACGAACAATATGGAATGCACCTTGAAACTGTAAGCAATTCAAGGTTTCCTGAGCATAAAGAAAAGGTAGAAAATAAGTAGTGAGAGTGGTTTGAGGAAATGTAGGAGAAAAGGCCAGAAGCCGGCCCTTGAAATATAAACAGCAAAAGGGCAAGTACAAAACTTGTCATTATAAGAATTACCATCATGTGAGGTCAGGAGAGACACCTAACGTAGACTTGTGGGGTTAAGGAAAGCCTTTCAAAAGAGTTTGTCCTCTGAAACTCCTTTTCTAACATCAGCAAACTCATATCTTCGACTTCTTTAACATTCTTCCAACTCCCGTGTTAACTATAACCAGCAGTCCTATAAAGACGGTGCAGAGAGCAGTGGCTTCTCATCCCCTCACAACCCACGTTACGTAGATTTAGGACCCTCTGCACTCACCAGTGCTGCCGCTTCACTCCCAGTAGACACCTGCTCCTTGACGCTCAGGTGTTCACTCTTCCCTTTCCTACTGCTGGCTACTCCCACACCTCCAAAACCTACTTATTATTCACTTTAGACTTTGTCGCCTACTTCATATTCTGTCTTCTCCATGTTCAGCTGAGATTTCATGGCCCATTATCTCACCCTTGTCCCTTTGTTTTTCTATCCCACCCACCCAGTAAAATCTCAGCTTTGGATGAACTGGAGCCATCAACATTCTCCATGCTTGCACCCAACCAGCTGAGCTCTGCTGGAGAAACTGACACCACTAGAAATTCCTCTTCAGTGGGTCCTCACACCTAATTACCATACTACCTTCTTATTTACCTAATTGTCTTACTACCTTCCTCTGGTCTCCACTCTCCTTTTTCCATTATATACAGTGTTTCAAACTATCTTGACTCCTAAATTTTTAATCATATAATATATATTCCAGCCACTGTTAGGATAATGAGAATGGTTTACATGATATTGATGTAACCTGGCAGCCAAGGACAGTGGGATGGATTGAGCATGTGTGAACAATGAAGACTTCACTGTACTAGTCAGTGGGGGAGGTAGATGCTGTTGAATAAGCATGTGTACTGTGTGGCCACCACATTCAAAATGACTGAGTGAGTAGAGCAACGAATCTGCATCAAATTTTGCATTAAGCTTGAATATTCCTCCACAGAAACTATTGGGATGATTCAGAAAGTTTTTGGAGAGGATAGAATGAATGCAAAACAAATGAAAAGTATGGCACAAATGCTTCAAAGATGTTTGAGAATCTTGAAAATGATCCATGTTCTAGAAGGCATACAACAAGCCAAACATCTGAGAATATTGAACATGTATGAGCAGCAATCAACAAAGATCAGCGACTCACAGTGCAAAAACTGGAAGCCGATCTGGAGATTCCAAAAACTACTGTGTCTGAGATTTTGATGCAGGATGTTGGCATGAAACATGTCATGGCAAAATCTGTTCCATGGCTTCTGCTACTAAAGCAGAAGGAATATCATGCTGCAGTTGGGAGAACTGTGTGAGGCCCCAGGGTGCCTGCTTTGAAGGAGACTGAGGTGTCCTTGTTCTATGTACAATGTTTCTTGCATCTTGTATCTTCTTTCACAAATGTCTCTATTTTTCATAGTGCGTGGCTGGATAATTTCTGGACAGACCACACACACACACACACACACACACACACACACACACACTACTTAGTGTAACCAGATCTCCAACCTCATAGAGAAAATAAGAACTATCAGATTGCAGCTTTGTCTCACCAAATCTACACACCTACTATCTTACCATGTTTTTCGGACTGTAAGACGCACCCAAACCATAAGATGCATCTAGGTTTTAGAGGAGGAAAATAGGGAAAAAAATTTTGAAGCAAACTATGTCATAAAATATTTAATAATATAAATAACATAATATTTCATCAATGCAAATGTTAACAGCCAGGTAAGCTACATTTGGACAATAAGACGCACCCCCGTTTGCCTCCAAATTTGGGCAGGAAGGGTGTGTCTTCTAGTCTGAAAAATACGGTAATTAAGATACAGATCAAGTTGCTATGACAAAAGAGGCAAAAAGAATTGTGTGGCTTAAAACCGTAGTTTCTTTTTCATACTGGAGAACCAGGCATGGTAAAATGGCTTGAGAGTATAGAAGACCCAGATCCCTCTGTCACTCTGCCATCCTTAGTGTGTTACCTTCAATACATGACTAAAGAAAGGTGTCCTATCATCGCATCCACATTAGATGTGCAGGAAAAGACAATGAGGAAGAAAGAATCTACTCCTCTCCTTTAAGACCTTGATCTGGGAGCTGAATTTATTACTTTCACCCACAACCACTGTTCAGGACATGGCCATAAGGCCACACTTAACTGCCAAAAATCTAGGAAATATAGTTGTTATCTGGTTGGCGATGACTTATTTTTATCTCTAATTACTCTCTTCTACTAACTTCCTCTTACAATTGAATCTCTACTCCTATCTAGAGCCCTCCAATGTGCTCTGGGTTCCATAGCTCCCTGCCTTCTCAGAATTTTTGTGCTAGTAATTAACTTCTCTTACAACCTCACCGCAATGGCACTTTTTCCAAAGTTGTCAAAGGTCTCCAAGTCACTAAATTCAGTGCACATTTCTCTGCCCTCATTGTCTTGGTGCAGGAACAGCTTTTGAATCAGTTCAGCACTTTCTCCTTTCACTTTTATGATGCCTTTCGCCTCTTGTTTTCCTCCCATTCCTCTGCTCCTCTTGGTCTCTTGCGGGCGGGTCTTTCTCTATCTAGCCTTTAAATAATGGCCTTTTCCAGACTTCTGACCTGGTTCCTCATTTCTTCTTATACAACACATTCCCAATAATTCTACAGTTTGCATTACCTCCTATACAACCTGTATATCCGGCTTCCTACTAGAATTCCTACTTGGATGTCTAATAGACCTCTGGAATTTAACATGTCTAAAATGGAACAGACTTGCTAGTGGGAGTTGCTATCTGATAGTTGCCATTGTCTCTATGAAGTAGGAGGCTGGCTTATTGTGAGTGAAGGATTCATGAGATTTGGTCAGGACTAGTTGGATAATCTATCGTTGAAGTCAACTGATTAGTAACATTAAGGACATCTGCAAAATCCCTTTTTGCCATATAACATAATCTTGGGAATAGTATCTTATTCACAGGTTTTAGCCACACTCGAGAGAAGGAGATAATACGAGAGTGAGAGTCACTGCGGGTCATTTTTATAATTCTGCCTAGCACAGAAGGGAAGCCAGGAAAACATCCCTGAGAAAGGCTGAGACCTTGAGCTGAGTTCGGAAGGATGAGCAGGAGTTCATTAGAGAAGGAAGGAAAACTTGTGCAAAATCCACATAAGTGGAGGACATATATCCTAAAAAAGGACTAAAGGAAGGCCGGTGTGTCTACAGTAGACAGAACAGGAAGCATGGTGCCTTGGAAAGGTAGTTAGAGATGTCAGAAAGAGTCAAGGCACGCAAGCTTCATAGACTCTGTTAAAAGATGTTATCTATACCAAAAGCAGAGGTCAGAAGAATGGCATGATCGGATTTGTATTCTGATCATATCACTCTAGCTATAAGGTGGAGGATGGATGTAAGGAGGCATCAGTAAAATGTTATAGACCACTTATGATGTTAGGAGAGTAGAGCAAGAAACGGTAGGGTGATGTCAGCGAAGATACAAGCAGGCCGATTCAAGAAACACTCAGTAGTTAAAATCAACAGGGCTTCATGAATGATTAAATATGGGAGTGAAGCAGTTACATTCCCAGGAAGTGGACTCTAAAACAGCAATACTGTGGAGGATGTTTACTAAGGAGTGCTCTTGGAGTCAACACCTGTGTAAGAGAGGGTGAACGGAGAATTGGGCAAACAGAGAAGCTGAGCAGTAATTCTGTCCCAACAAAGGCCTCAGTCAGCCCCAACAAGGAGCTGAAAATGTGTTTCACAGTTGTCCTCTGTTGAGGTGAGGGGGCTGAACTTTTATGCCTCTCTACTCATCAGGCATTGGATGCAAGATGTCCCAGAAAGCGAACACGCCCTTCCAGGAGCCGGCTTTCTTTGGCTCAGGCAATCTCCGAAGGGGTTGAGAGTTGAGGGCTCTCTTCCAACAGCCCTCTCAGCAGCTGGAGAATAAAGCCTTCATTCTGGAGAGGAGTCTGGGCTTTTCATCACAGCATCCACACGGGGATGAAGAAGCATAAAGGAATAGGCATTCAGAATGACCTCTACAGTTCTGATTTGTGCGTCTTGGTGAATGTTATAACGTAAACTTGGTGGTCCATACCTTGTAATCATTGACTTACCTATGGTTCTTCCCCACTCCCTCCCCTGCCCCACTAGAGTGAAACCTACTCAGGCACAGACTGTATGGGACAGCTAGTACACAGCTTTGTACCTGGCACACATGTGGCTGAATCAGTGAGTGATAGTCTACTCCTATTTTCACTCCTCTCTCCCCTACATTTCCTTTGCTCCCAGGCACCCACACCCTACGTTCACACAATGTGGGAAAAGTCCAGCAGGTTATCTGAGGCCCCACCTGTGCTGGAGTTGAACAAACAGCAAATCAGGCTCCTCTGGCTCAGGCTGTCTGATGGGGAAGGCCGGCAGTGCCAGGAGGAAGGCACGGGGTGGAGAGGGAGGGTGCAGGTGAGGATGTACCCACCCACCTCAGGCTTAAATCCTCCAGAGCCCCAGCCCCTTTAAACTCAGCGCTGGCTGGACCAGGTCTTCTCCAAAAGCCTGGATAGGGTTTTGTAAATTTTCCAGAAACTCGGACCTCATCCCCAGTCTAATCTGCTTTTTGCGCTGAAATATTAAAGGAGGCAAGTCCTGCCCAAGGAGCTGAACCCACCTCAGTCCCTCGCATGCCCCTAGCAGCTGTTTCCGCTGCACCCTTCCAACCCCTCCCGTGGGAACCTGCCGCCCCACACAGGCCGCTCCTCCTGCGCGGGGAGCAAACATGGAGCGTCAGTGTGTCCGGTGACGGTGGGCGCTGCCTGGCGACCACGGAGAAAGGCAGCCGCCCTCTCCCCACTTAGGCTTGCGCGGGGCCGGACTGCAGCCACACCCCACCGTCACCCCACCCCACCGCCGTTTTTCCTAGCAGTTCTCACCACCACCCCCGCTGCCCTCAACACCCAAGTCAGACTCTTCCTCCCGGACAGCCCTTTTCCCTGCCAGGGTTCCCGGGGTCCCATGCTGCCTCTCCCGCTCCATCTTCGTCCCCTGCAGAGGGTTTCTTGGGAGCTTTGGTTGGAAGCCTGTGTGTCGGGCCCGCGGTAGGAAGTGGTGGGTGCAGGGTGCGGGGGCAGATGCAGGGACTACCCCTGCCCAGCAGCGAGGAGCTGCAGGGAACTACGGTAGCGATAGTGTCGCGGTCACCGCGGCCGCTGCGGTGTATAGTACGGTAACCATGGCGCTCCGCGTGGACTAAGGCATGTGCGCCCGCAGTTGCCACCTCTACGGCCCCCGAACACCAGGAAAAGATGCTAGACCCCACTGCAACCGTCCCTTTCTCTCTTACCCATCCCTCTTACCCTCCCCATCCTGCAAGCTCTCTCCTCGAAATCTCTCCATCCACCCCCCAACTGCACCCTGCCAACACGCGCGCGCACACACACGAGCACACACAATTCCCCGGAGCCGGGGACGGCGGTGCGGGGAGGTGGGAGGGGAGGAAGTCTCCAAGAGCGGAGAGATCGAAGGAGGGGGAGAGCCTGAAGGACAGTCACGCGGGGCGGGGAGGGGGTACGTCCTGAGCAGGCGAGGGGGCGGAGATCACCTGGTAGGATAGCTGCCTATCCGAGCCCCGGGAGCGCGAGCCCAGGCCAGGAACGCGGCGGAGGAGTGGAGGGCAGGGGCCAAGGTTGCGGGCGGGACCAGGTGGGGCTGGCGCCTCCGCGGGGCTGCTCCGCGGGAGCAGGTGGAGCAGCGCTGGGAGCCCGCCTGGCCGAGCCGGAGGAGGCGGCGGCTGGGCCAGGGCCATGGAGCTGCTGAAGCTGAACCGGAGCATGCCAGGATCCGGACCAGGGCCAGGAGCTTCCCTGTGCCGCCCGGGGCCTCCCCTCCTCAACAGCAGCGGTACCGGCAACCTCAGCTGCGAGCTGCCTCGCGTCCGCGGAAACGGGACACGAGGTGGGTGCCTCCCTAAGCCCCCTCCAAAAGCTCCTTCCCACTGCCCTCCACCATACAAATAGAGGGAGCCCACTGCCCCCACACTGCCTCCTCAAACGCCCACACCATCCCCTCAGGACACTACCTCAGGCCCCAAACAATTCCCCTGACACATTTGTCCCCTGCAGCTCATAAAACTCCATCCCAGCTTCACACACCTTGTCAGAGCCCCTTCACACCCTGGTCTCCTGGTCCCACCCGGAGCTTCTAGTAAACCCCAAAACACAACCGCCCCCCACCGCCCACACACAGCCCAGTCCTGGACACAGATGGTGGGGAAGCAAGGACCTCCTCTTGCCAATCCTCCTATGTCTCTCTTTTCTTTTATATACAGTTCAGAGAGCCACAATGGGGAAGGAAAGAAAGAGGGGAAAGCAAGATTGGAAAAAAAGGGGGGTCGTTTAGGGGAGGGAGCATTCTGGAAGACCTGAGTGGGAAATTAGAGTTATGATCTATGCCCCCTTCCCCAACCTCCAGCCTTCCCTAAAGAAATCCTCAAACTTGGATTGTTAGGCTGGAAATTAGGCTGCCTGTCTTCATTTCACTCATCCTCAAATCCCCCTGCCTCCCAACTTGAAATTCTTCTCAAGGCTCTGAACCCTCTCTTTTTATTCTGTCTCCAAGACCCTTCCAAGCCTCCTCTCCAACCTGCCTTGCCTTAGGTTTCACCGTCCTAGAGCCTGGCCCTCCCTCTCATCAACCCTCTCTCCTTCAGATGATAGCCATTCACCCAGTCCCCAAAATAACTTTCACTCTTTCCATCAGTCAGCATCCTAATTTTTTTTTTTTTTGATGACCTGGCTCAAAATATATTTTCCCCTTTTTGTGCCTTTCCTTAAATGTTTTCTGGGCACTTGCCATTGTAATCCCTGAGTTAGACGCTGGGGACACAGGGATGAACTAGACTCAGTCTGGACCTTCATTGGTCCGTAGTCAAGTGCAAAAAGGACGCAAAGGAAAAAAATCACAGTCCGCATAGGAAGTCCCACACGAGGGTCCAAATTATCAGCACCCAAAGGAAATGGGGTTCGAGAACTTCGCAAAGGGAACCTGGGAGCTGGGTTTTGAAGTTGGAGTTTACTAGGCAGAAAAAGAGGAAGTGAGATTTCAGGAGAGAAAACACTGTTAATTAAGCAGAAGGAAATTATCTCAAGCCCAAGAAAGGAAAGTGGGAATACATTACAATTCAAGTATGCTTTTTACCCAGCAAAATAATGCATGCTTTTGCAGACCAGCTATTACATATTCTCACTTAGACTCTTTTCATTCAACAAATATTTGTTAAACCAGAGATCGCACAAGGCACCGAAACTGACAGAATTCCTATTTCATTGAGCTCACAGTTTAGTGGAAGAGACAAAGAAAGCAGGGAATCACAACACAAAGTGAGAAGTGCCTTGAGGGAGCTGTGGGAACATAGGAGGGGAGCACCTCTCGCTTAGCCGACCCTTGGGAATCAAAGTTGACCTCCTGAGAAGGTGAGGAATGAACTGAATACAAATTTAAAAAGATGGGGGCGAGCCAGCTAAGTGAACAAACAGAAAAAACAAAAAGCATCCCTAGCAGAGGAACAGCGTACGTCAACGCCCAAAGTGGAAATCCACGGCACTATTGTTCGATGTGTCAGTTTCTGGGCACCTGAAACGTATACCATGAGAGAGGAGTAATGAACATTCAGAATGAAGAATACCATAAAGGATTTATGGAGGGCCTTCTAGACCTGGCTAAGGAGTGTCGATTGTATCTTAAGGGCACTGGGAACTACTGAACATTTCAGTAGTACTGCCAGGATGGCTTGGAGGACAAAACATGGAAGGCAGAAAGTGAAGGTGGTAGACACTGTAGAAGGCTATTATACTACACTAGTCCTGGTGAAAGATGATGCCGGTTTAGACTAAGATACTGGCAGGGAGGATGGAGAGAAGCAAATGGATCTGAGAAGCACTTCTGGAAGTGGAATCAACAGAATTTAGTGCTTTATGAAATGGACGTAGAGGAAGAGATCAAGGGATGACATTCAGGTTTTTGGCTTGGACAATTGAATGGATATTGGTGCTATACCATGAAAAGGGTTACAAAGGAAGAGAATCAGGTTTGAAAGAGAAGATTATAATTAATTCCATTTGGAACCCACTGAGTTTAAATGCTGGTGAGATATTCAGATGGGGTTGACCAGTAAACTGCTGAGCCCAGGGGTCTGTTACTAGGGGGAGAGGTGGGAGCTGGACACACAGACTTCAAAGGTCTTTGCCTAGAGGAGGTAATGGAAGCAATGGGAATGGATCACACTTTCTGTAGAATGAAAAGAGAGGTACCAGGACAAAACCCTGAAAAATGCCAATATTAAAAAGCCAGGCAAAGGCCCTGGCTGGTGTTGCTCAGTGAATTGAGCACCGGCCTGTGAACTGGGAGGTTCCAGGTTTGATTCCCAGTCAGGGCACATGCTGGGTTGTGGGCCAGGTCCCCAGCTGGGGAGGGGGGCGGGGGTTGTGAAAGGCAACTGATCGATGTTTCTCTCACACATGTTCCTCTCTATCTCTTTCTCCTTCCCATCTTCTCTCTCTAAAAATAAATGAGTAAAATCTTTGAAAAAAAATAAAAAATAAAAAGCCAGGCAAAGAAAGTAAAGTCCACGAGGGTTGAAGGTGCAGAAGATAACAGGGGTAGTGAATAGAGCGAATGACCCTGAGAACGCAGAATGTGAAGTGGTTCTGTGAAGTGATTTCAGTGAAATGATTCAGGTCACAGGTGCAGGAATTGGCCTCACTCATCTGGACGTTGTTGCCCACACACAGCTGGATGTTACACAGGCCATCAGAAGTTACCCACAAAGGCTCTGTTAGCCACATTTGCTCCGATATTACCCCCACAGGTGCATGTTACCCAGACTCACACCAGTGTTACCAGTAGAAATTTGGATATTGCCCACACTATTCAGATGTAATCCACATAGACACAGACTTGAGTAGTACCCATGTTCACTTAGATGCTACCCACAGAAAAACAGATGTCACCCACACTTACATTACTATTGCCCAAATCATTTAGATGTCACTCATCCATTAAACACACTCACTTTCATTTTTTTATTATCCACACACAATTAGATATTACTTGTACTCACTTAAGTAACACTTCTCCAGATACTACCCTTACACATTCTGATATTACCCATAAAGACTCAAATCAGATTAACTCAATCCGATTGACATCTCAACATGTTAACATCTCATATTTATACTCACTTAAATATTGTCCACAGAATATTACTTCTGTCTCCAAAGAAAACAGAAGCAGAGGGGAGAGGGCATGATCGAGCTTTAGAGGCACAGAGGTGAAGGATGGATGAGGAAGGACAAAGCAGGTGCATTTGTGTGCAGAGTGACGGAGATTCATTCCAGACTCACTAACAAGCAAGTGTTGACACCTCCTCCGAAAGGGACATTTTGCCAAGTGTTAGGGATATGCTGGAAAATGAGATGGGCGTTGCTGCTGAATGCAAGAAGCTCATAGTCTGGGGGCGCGGGGAGACAGAGATTTAAACATCGCAACTCAGTGACAAGTGTCATGAGAGGAACAAAGAGAGGGAGAAAGAAGCACTGAGATTGAGGTTTGACTGGAAAAAAGAGGCAGTATGATGAATGACAGAGGAGCCAAAGAGCAGTAGGAGGGAAAGCATTTTAGAGATCTGGAGACTTGGCTTTTATTCTGATTCTGCCCCTTACTTTCTGTGTGCTCTGAGCAAGTAATGTCACTGCTGGGTTTAGTTCGGGGACCTGTCGTAAACGACATTTACTTAACCTCTGCCACAGTTTCTGAATAAGTTGGCATTTGTGATGAGAAAACAGCTAAATTTGGTGGCTAAGGCGAGTCAGCAAATGTATTGGCTGAGGAGGAGAGAGTAGCAGCTCTGAGTCCTTCCCTCCCCCAACCTGGAAGGCTCTGTCCCAGTCCTCTTTCCCTTCAACCTCTAGTCTCCCTCATGGCTCCCTCATGAAGCCATGGGCATGAGTGACATGGACCAGACCCAATTTCGTCTGGATCTTCTTGGCTTTGATATGAAGCCCCAAAGATAAATCCATCTCCTAATACGCAATGATGCAGTGAATGGAGTCAGCCCTCTGTCTGACCCAGCAACTCTGGTGTCCCTCCTGTGAGTTCCCACAGCACTTTGTATGTACCTCAACCTCCATGCCTCATTACACTGTATGGGAATCATCTGTTTACATATCTAAGTATCCCTCCCTGTTTTCATGTTCATCTCTATCCCAAGTACCTGGCTTGTAAATGTTTGTTGAGTGAGAATGAATATTTGGAGATCACTAATATACAAGGCAGAAAGTGAAAAGGTTCTAATAGATGTTTAAGGAACATGCATTGGTCAGAGGAAGGGGAGATTAACTCCAAATGAGGTGTTCAGAAAGGCCGTACAGAAAAGGGGGTACTTGATCTCAATGTTAAGGACATTGGTAAATAGGAATTCACCAGATACAGAAAACAAATTTGTGATGAGAGATGAGGGTTGTTGAAAGAGCATTCCAGACTGAGAAACCAATGTGAGCAAAGGAGGGAGTCATGAGCGCACATGATGCCTTCAGGAAACTGAGTCATCCAGTAGCTTCAGTGGGTGCATTGCAGGGAGAAGGTGGAAGGAGGAAGAGGGCAGTTCTCCAAGAATCTCTACATGCTGAAAGGTTGCAGACAGTAGAGAGTAGGTAAAGATGTGTGTGTGTGTGTGTGTGTGTGTGTGTTAGACTATAAGGTTGTGACCTGACCTGTCAAATTGTCAAATACTTAAGGGAAGTTAAGTAGAATAGGCTTACAAGAGGCAATAGGCTTAAATCCCTGTGGGTTTAAAGGGACCTTTGGGTTTAAAGGTCTCTTGTAAGAGTTAAAGCTTAGTGACCTTGTGAAGAAGTGTCCAAACTGTGATGGGGAGACAGATGGGGCACTGACTAATGGACTGAGAAGTGAACAGAAAGATGCATATGATCCTTTCAAGAAGTTTTGGTACAAAGAGATTTGATGTAAAGCTTGAGTTAGGCCAATGTAATTAAGACTCTAGGGGTTAGAAGGATAAAAGATTCAAGTTCACCATCTACTGAGTGGAGGAGCAGTATTCTTGGGAAGCAGGGGATCTGGGTGGGTAGTGGAGGTTGGGGATGAGATTGGAGGGTCTGGCTAAGTCCAGGCCAGACCCCTCTTGCCACCTCTTCCTTTTTCTACTCAGAATTGGAGCTTGCCATTAGGGTCACCCTTTATGCAGCGATCTTTCTGATGAGCGTTGGAGGAAATGTGCTCATCATCGTGGTCCTGGGACTGAGCCGCCGCCTGAGGACCGTCACCAACACTTTCCTGCTCTCGCTGGCAGTCAGCGACCTCCTACTGGCAGTGGCCTGCATGCCCTTCACCCTCCTGCCCAATCTCATGGGCACATTCATCTTTGGCACAGTCGTCTGCAAGGCGGTTGCCTACCTCATGGGTAGGTGAGACAACCACCCTGCCCCCCTTTCCCCTCTCCTCTTCCCCAGGGCTTGCCCGATGTCCGGGGTGTTTCTCGAAGATAGTTGAGGAAGTCGTCACATTGGTGAATGTGTAGTTCAGGTTTCCTAGGTGACCTCTTCCTCTTCCCTTGCTTAGGGGTGTCGGTGAGTGTGTCCACGCTAAGCTTGGTGGCCATCGCCTTGGAACGGTACAGCGCCATCTGCCGACCACTGCAGGCGCGTGTATGGCAGACGCGCTCCCACGCTGCTCGCGTGATCATAGCTACGTGGATGCTGTCCGGTCTGCTCATGGTGCCTTACCCCGTGTACACCGTTGTGCAGCCAGTGGGGCCCCGGGTGCTGCAATGCGTGCATCGCTGGCCCAGTGCAAGGGTTCGCCAAACCTGGTGAGGGTGCCTTGCCCGTTCCTGGGAATCCCTTCTCCATCTCCATTAGATGCTTAGGACCATTCTCCAGAATCTTCCTCCAGCTGTTCCAAGAATTACCTCTCCAGTTCCGTTTCTGCACCCACCACCCTGGGACTCCCATTTCGGGCCTCTCTGCAGTTCTCTAAGCCTTCCCGGAAGCACCCCCAAATCCTAGAAACATCCGTTCTTGGCTCTTCTTCTTTCTGTGATTATGGCTGGGCAGAGACCCGCGTGATTGGTCTGTGCTCTGTCTCCAGGTCGGTGCTGCTGCTCCTGCTCCTGTTCTTCATCCCGGGTGTGGTCATGGCCGTGGCCTACGGGCTTATTTCCCGCGAGCTCTACTTAGGGCTTCGTTTTGATGGCGACAGTGACAGCGAAAGCCAGAGTCGAGTCCGAAGCCAAGGAGAGCTGCCAGGTGCTGCAGAGCCTGGTGGGTAAAATCGATGAGGGGCGGGGCTTTGGAAAGGGGCAGGGCCTAGGGTTGGAGAGGCTGGAAGTGGGGGCGGGCAGGTCAGGTGGGTTGGTCTGAAGGTTGTGAGAACTCAGTCTTCTCCTCTGAGCGCCCACTCTCTGTGCTCAGGTGCGGCCATGCAGAACGGACGTTGCCGGCCAGAGACCCGGCTGGCTGGTGAGGACGGCGACGGCTGCTACGTGCAGCTTCCCCGCTCCCGGCCTGCACTGGAGCTGTCTGCACTGACCGCACCCACTACCGGGCCAGGATCCGGCCACCGGCCCACCCAAGCCAAGCTTTTGGCAAAGAAGCGTGTGGTACGAATGTTGCTGGTGATCGTTGTGCTTTTTTTCCTGTGTTGGTTGCCAGTGTACAGCGCAAATACGTGGCGGGCCTTCGACGGTCCTGGAGCGCGCCGAGCACTTTCGGGCGCGCCCATCTCTTTCATCCACTTGCTGAGCTACGCCTCAGCTTGTGTCAACCCCCTGGTCTACTGCTTCATGCACCGTCGCTTTCGCCAGGCCTGTCTCGACACGTGTGCCCGCTGCTGCCCTCGGCCTCCACGAGCTCGCCCCAGGCCTCTTCCGGATGAGGACCCTCCCACTCCCTCCATTGCTTCACTGTCCCGGCTGAGCTACACCACCGTCAGCACCCTGGGGCCTGGCTGAGGGGTGGAGGCGAAGCGGGGGGCTGAGGCAGAGCAGACCTACTTTTACAATCACTGACCCACCCAGACACACGAGAGACACAGACCAACAGACCAACTGACACAAAAGGCTGACACCCAATGTCATGGACTAACCCCAGTGTATAGGAAAATGGGGTTTATTGATACAAAGTAAGCAAACCGGACCCGCACACAGGAAAGGAGGCACACTTGATGACCCAGACACAGCCTCACAAGTGGTGGACTGCCCTTCCACGGTGGGACCCCTATGACAGGGGAGACCTGCCTCGTATACACGTATAGTAATGACACTAATTCACTTAGGGATCTGGAGCCTGGCACTGGGCTGATTCCTGAGATGCTCCAGGCTCTCCTGAGTTTGACCTCACAGTGCCCTTCCCCAATTGGTCCTGGGAACACCAACCTAATCTCACAGCTCCCTGACCAATAGGCTGTTCTGCACCAAGAAGTCCCTTTATTATTTTCCAGTTAAATACTATGTCCCTGCCCCCTCCTCCCCAACCTGATGTCTTCAAGAAATAATAAATGACTTGACTTCCTCCTAAACTTCCATTCTGGACTTTTTGGGGTCAGATGAGGAAGCATGGGGTGTTGTGTTCTTCCCTGTCAGGTCACGCACAGCAGGACCCCCTGTGGAAAAGCCCATGGTCTGAGACTGGAAGAGGCCGTGTGTTGTCTCTGGGTTGTCATTCTGGACCCACCTACACACCCATGTCACAGGTAGTAGCTGGGAATAGGATGAGTGTAGGAGGTAGGCTATCCATGGCACATCATGAGTTCTGAGCGTATTCTCTTAGTGTGGTATCATGGTTAAGGTATTATATTAATAGATGCTTATTAAATGCTTGATAAAAAGATAAAAGAGGAAACACCGTATAGTGAGACTCAGTTTATTCGATGTGTGTTTCGAAAGCCAGGGGTCAGACCATGACAGGTGTACAGAAGCTAATTAAAGAGTAAGGCCTTTTCAATGCACTCTTCTCTGGCAGCAGAACCTGGCCACACTTCTGCTCCATGGAAGCACCCTTACAGGCCCGCAACAACAAAGGGGAGTGGGGAGGGCTGGGGCTGAATAGAATTCCCAGAGCCCGACCTTCCTTTCAACTATAAGACTGATCCAGCCCCAGAGAGGCAGACAGCAATATCCTCCCCTTCACATGCACAATGACAACCAGGGAGAAACAGAAGAGCTCACCAAGGGGATGTACATGGATAATCACAGGTATGGTATTTTGGGAGAGGGCTTCCTTGACATTTCATTTTGTAACAGATGGGCAAACTGAGACCCAGAGTAGGAAAGAAAACTGCTCAAGGTCATACAATAAATATGTGCAAGACAGAAATAACCCTCTTAAAGTAAACACAGAGTTGGAGATGGGAAAGAAGCCATACTCATTAGGAGGCAGACCCAAGTTTTGTGGTTCCCAGAACTTACGAAGTTGGGAGCCCTTTTTTAAGAAGTAGAATACCAAAAATACAGGTACAAAATCACTAGGAGACTGACTGGGGCCTTGGAAGAGGCCTGTGTGAGTGAGGAGCCCTGAAATTTAAGAAGCCTCATTAGCTTCGCAGTTAATGATGTCTCTACAGTCTACCCACTAACTGCGCTGGTCAAAGGCTGGGTGGAGCAAAGGACAGTGAGAAGGGAGAGTGGGTTTCCTGCTTACCAGCACTGAGGCGGCTCCTACCCATCTTCTCTACTGGGCTCTGGGCTGCAAGAGGCAGGACGAAGTAAAAACGGAGGGAGAAGGCGTTCCAAGCTGTCAACCAGGACAGTGCCGGTTAAAAATAGAATCCCAGCTGGTGTGAGGAGCTGAAGGCAAGATATTGGGCCTTTCTCTCTCCTGCCAATCTTTCCTGGGTTGGGGGGCTGGGGAGAAGGAGTGTTGCTCATAGGTTTCACAGCACACCCCACTGCCCGATCCCCACCATCCCTTCTGAAGGACCTGCATCCTTGATGAGGGTCAGCCCCTTCAACTGGGGTCTGTGCTCTTGATGACCACCAGATAGCATGGGCAGTCCAAGGCGGAGGGCTCCTTGGAGTGCTTATATTGACAAGCCAGTCCCACCTCAGTCTGAATTGTCAGTCTAAGTACTGTGGAGAGGGCTAGCCTAGAATCTAGCACAGTAGGCATAGCCTAAATAACCGCATTTCACACATTGCGCAGCCTTTTAGTCTATTGAATACTTACACACCCATCATTTACTCAGTGCTTTGTCTAGTTACCAAATATGGAATCTCAGGAACCTCCCATCTATTTTCCATCTCATGAAATGTGACAAAACACTTCAGGTCCAGATTTAATATCGCAGCCTCCATGAAGGGCTGCTTGGCTATCCTAGCAAAGCTCGTGTGCTCGTACAGTGCTGACTGCTTTCTCTCTTCTGTCAGAGTTGTTCATGTCCCTGCCTGACTTCCTGCATGGGGCTGGGAAGAGCATGATGTAGTAGGAAGATGACTAAACCTGGATCTAGATGGCAGGGTGATGGAAGGCGTGGAGGTGAAATGCGCCTCTCAGTGCTACATGACAGGTGTTTTGTATACACAATTCATTTTGTTCTCAAACCTTCTCTACAGAACATTTCATTTGACAGAAGAGGGAAAGGAAGCTGAGAAATTTAGGCCCTGCAACTGGAATAGAGGCAAGAACTAAGCTGAGGAATTTGTTTCCAAAGATTTTTCTCTTTTCATTACATTGCATTGCCTTCTTTCAAGCCTTAAAGACCAGGACAGGTTCCAGCAGTCCTGCCACTTAAAAGTTGTGTGATTTTCTGCAAGTTATTTCAGTGAGGCCCAGTCTCAGCTGTAAAGCAGGAATAACTATGCTAACTTCTATGATATTGTAATTTTTATAATAAGAAATATATTCAGTCTTTGCCCTTGTCCCCTGCCTGGCACAGAGCTCCTAAATCCTTGGAATTTTCTAAGTGTGGATAACCACAAAAGTGTCTTTAGTTATGTAAATGAGGTGTCCTTTGGAAAGCCTCTGGGTCACCTAAGAATGGCAGCTGGTCCTCAAAGGAACCAACAAGTGATTAGAGGGTTAGAACTTCCGGTCCCACTCTCTGACCTCCAAGGAGGGAGGAGGGACAAGAGATTGAGTCCAATCACCTGTAGCTCCAAAAAAAGCAAATTTCTTGGCTAAGTCTCAGAAACTCTGGCTGACATGGGGACAAACTGAAAAGGGATGGTCTCCTAGTAAACATGCACAAAGGAGGACCTTAGGCCAGAAACTGGTCCCTCTCAGAGACAACTCAAGCCAGAGTATTGGACAACCATACACTCTGGTCAGGTGTGACTAGCGGGGAGCCAAAGAGGCTTTATGTAAAGACTTTGTTCCTCTGAGTTATCTCTGGAAGAGGATATGTGGGAGGGAAGGACAGCAAGCAGAAAGAGCAGGGAAGAAAGCAGGCCCCAGGGGTCAAAGCTGTGTTGGGGGACATAATGCCTGGAGGTGGGGCCCTGCTAGAAATGGTGGCCCTGACTGCAGATTCTAGTTGTTATGGTACTTCAGCTGCTTCAGGTTCTCTGAGCCTCATTCAGTCTCAGGGGGCACTTGGTCAGCCAGACTCTCAGTCCGTCACTGGCATCATGCACGGAGACGACCCTTTGGGAAGGGCCCAGTCTTCTGGAAACAGAATTGTAGCCTAACTATGCAGCCGCATCGTGAGGGAATGAAATAGTTAACCGGTTAGGCCCATAGAAGTAGCACTTTGTCTTAATCAAATAGTTTTGGAGCCCAAACCCTAACAGAATATAAATAGTGGGAGATAAGGCATGGAGGGGCTCTTCAGGAATGTACATTTGAACAGTAAAGTGGGTTTGAGTGATGAGGCTGTCCAATTTCCCAGAGTAAAATAACTGGGCTTTGAGCAATGTGGGAAAAGCGGAAACACAGGCTATTCCCAGTCAGGGTATGTAATCCCCTCACTGTTTCAAGAAATAGGGCTATAACTCTGCAGGTGGGCAAGGAGAGGCAGGTGCAAAAGCCCCACCTAGACAGGGGCAGACACTTCCACATGGAACTCAGTTTGTGGGCAGGGGAAAAAAGTTTCCTTCTTGCCTCAAACCAAAGACAACTCCCTGATACTTCCAAATGTAATAGTATTGACCCTCTGTGAAGCAGTGCACAGCACATCAGGGCATTTGAAAGCCAGCCCCCAGGCTGCATAGACGTGTGGACCTGTCGTTCAGCCCAGAAGAGGCAAGCCCAAAACAATGGAATGGTTGAGACAAGGAGTCTGGCTTTAAGGACAGAATTTGTAGGTATTGTAGCCAGAGAGATGGAGGGTCTTTCCATCTGTCAGGCAACAGCTTCAGCCATCAGCATGGAATGGGGATGCAAGTCAAACCGGAACCAGACAGAAAATGTGGGGACCTGGCCGAAAGAGACCAGTATGCAACTACAGTGTAGGGAGCTAACACCAGTTTCCTGGTATGAACCCTGGTTTCATTGGCAGAAGGATCTGGTACCCAGTCTACCCCAATACCATTTACTATGGAGTGACTAGTTCGGACGGGTCACTGTCCCTTTCTGAGCCTCAGTTTCTTTCATCTGTCAGTATCCCTCACCTAGGGATACCACATGCCGTGTTGTGTAGTGTGAGTGTTACATGCTATGGAGCACCTACCTCTCCTGGAAAATGTACCAGCTCAGGAAGATCGCTGAGAGAGTTTGGCACCCACCTCCACACATGAGCCTAAGTAGAAATAATACTGAACCATAACATCATGTAAGAAGTCCAATAAATCTCTGCTTTCCCCGTGATGCGTACTTCAGAGTCTTTTATTTGAAATGTCAAACATTGATTTACTTATTTTAATTTTTCCACTAGTCATATGTGCACATATGTCAACTAGTTCTGCAAATTGCAGAACTAACATTAAGACAAATAGCAGTCCCCTGTTTTGCCCTTCTCTTATTTCCCTTCCACAAAAGGAATCACTTTCATATCTTTTATCCACTTTTAAGTATTTATCCCCATATCTTTTACTAACATGTTAATATTACTTCTTGGTTCTTCCATTTGGCAGTATAATCTATTAACTACCAACCATGGAAAATGAGGGTTTAATTCATATATCCACCCCCCAGCCTACCATTCACACACATTCCTACACCCCCTTTCCACCCAATACAACTGTAACATAATTTTGCCCTTGTGATAATCAGGCTCCAAAGTGATCCCCAATGACACATCTTTTTGTATATCTCTCCTGATGCAGTGCTATCCTACTTTAAGTAAGGCTGATCTGTATAAGCAACAGAATATCAAAATGTTTAGTGAAAATGGACCCGCCCCTGCACTTGTATGACTTGACCTCACTCACCTCGCCTCAGCCCAGCCCCATTGGGTCCTGTATTTAACATTTTGATGTTTTGTTCATCATAGGCTTTTTCCACTAATTTTATTTTTAAAATAGTGCATTAAAATATTCTCTATCCTGGTCTGGCTGCTGTGGCTCAGTGGACTGAGCACCAGCGAACCAAAGGGTCACCAGTTCGATTGCCAGTCAGGGCACATGCCTGGGTTGCAGGCTGGGTCCCCAGTTCGGGAAGGGGGGTGCAAGAGGCAACCGTACATTGATGCTTCTCTCCCTCTCTTTCTCCTTCCCTTCCCCTCTCTCTAAAAATAAATAAATAAAATCTTTTAAAACAATTATAAAATCAGTTATTTTGTACAAAGAACATGGTCAAGGAGGATGCTCCCACGGATGGGTACAGGCTCTCGCCTGTCTGATCTTTGCCTGCCAGGATTCCTCCTAAGGTTCCAGGGAGGAGAGACTCCCCCATGCCAGTTCAAGTGGAGATGCAAAGATGCACCCTGTGCCCAAGGCAGGTGGTTCAAAGCAAAGCTTGGCCATACACACCCCAAGACACTTTGGTATGCACCTGAAGGTCACCTTTCCTCGTAAACCCCAGGGAAATCAGATTAGCGAGTTTCCTAGATGCTGCTGCACCATCCTGTCCTTGCCCCGCTGCCTGGGTCCTCATGTGAGCACTTAGAACTTCCAACGTCTGATGGTGAGAACCGGAACCTTGTACCACCAGAAAGGGCTGCACGGGAACTGGCTGAGATGAGAGGAGGGAAAGAGGCGGAGCACAGAGGTGTCCCTGGCTAAAAGAGGGAGCAGGGAGCCGAAGAGAGGGGAGGAGGAAATGCAAAGAAGAATGGCGTCTGGGAGGGTGAGTCCTGGGGCGACGCTGGCAGCAAGAATGGGATGCAATGAGGAGACCAGGGGGCAGGGGGCAGGGTGACTGAGTGAGTGATGGACTGGGATGGGGGACAGATGAGCAACAAGAAGACAAAGGAAAGTGAAATAGAGGATAGAAAATTACCTTGGGGAGAGCC
Source organism: Micronycteris hirsuta (assembly GCA_004026765.1). Lineage (NCBI taxonomy): Eukaryota > Metazoa > Chordata > Mammalia > Chiroptera > Phyllostomidae > Micronycteris > Micronycteris hirsuta. The sequence goes on along the minus strand of PVJI01013026.1, from coordinate 9,774 downwards.
AGCACTCTGTGACTGCAGCACTGAGGGTCTCTCACCAGGGACAGGAAACACACCTGTAGCTGTGGAGCCCAGAAGTAGCTGCTTGGGTAAGCCTTGATTCTGGTATGTTTTGATGACTCTGTGGTGCTGTCACTCAGCAAGACTTAGAAGACACCGGGGTAACTGTCCAGTTGGGTTGTAACTGCTGTAATCTGGCAAAATACAACTGCAGCAATCCTAAATCCCAGGCACATAATACTTAACCCTTTCAAAGTGCTTTCCTTGTTCTAACATGGTCCCTGCAGCAACACTGGTGATGTCAAAAAATTTAAAAACAAAACAAAACAAAACACTGGGGATGTCTTCAGGTGGTTGTATTTTACAAGCAAAGGTTAAATCTCAGATGAAATGACCTGGCCAGAGTCATAAATCAAATAATACTGAGGTTGCTTGTGATCTTATTGAAGCCAGTATTGGCCTAGTCTGGAATAAAAATAACTATAGTAGGATATGACTCAGTGGTACAGAGTTAATGACTTTCTGAGCTGCCCAAAAAATGTTCCCAGACTCAAAAATTATTCCTTCCTCATGCCTAAAGTCTGGGAAGGCACATATCTATCTGTTCCTCAACCTGGTCCTTGGGTCTCCAGATGCCTCTGTAGCATCTCTGATGGGGGCGTCTATCAGGTGTGGCTTACACTCAGAGTAACACTCGTTTCAGAAATTGGGAGCGGTTGTAGTCAGTTCAGGCAGCTATAACAGAATTTCATAGACTAGATGGCTTATCAGCAATAGAAATTTATTTCTTACAGTTCTTCAGGCTGAGAAATCCAAGATCAAGGTGCTGGCACATTTGATGTCTGGTGAGGACCTGCTTCCAAAGTGGCCATATTTTTGCTGTAAGGGACAGGGAGTTTTCTCTGGCCTCCTGTATAAGGGCACTAATCCCATTCATGAAGGCTCGGCCCTCATGACCTAACCCCCACCCCCACCCATAGGCCCCATCTTCTAATAATACCATCACCTAGGCGGTTAGGTTTCAGCACTTGAATTGCGGGGAGGGAAAGACACCAGTATCCAGACCACAGCAGAGCTGTAAAGGACTCACTGCTTAGGTGGTGTCAGGTAGGCTCAGGTGAAATAGTCACTCCTTTGTTCTTCAGGAATGAGGCAGTGCTGCAGCCTTCTAATTTCTTAGACAGGCTTGCCAGCCCTCTCTGTTATTTTAGAATATGTTTAACCTTTCTTCTTCTAATCCATGTAATTTAGTTTCACTTAATCTATTGATGCTGAACCCAGGGACTTTGGAATAAGTGGGTAGGAGGCCAGCTACTGAAAGGTCTAAAGGAAGAGCTTTCCAGGCAGATGGAATAGGGAAGAAAAGGCTTTAGAGCAGGAATGATCTTTGCAATTTCTGGAAATAGAGGTCCCAGAAGGTTGGAGCACATAACTAGAAAGTGAAGTGGCATGAAATGAAGTCAGAGAGGAAGGCAGAGGTTCAACCACAGTGGGAAGAAGGGGGCTTGCAGGCTAAGGTATAAAATCTGGACAACAGTGGGCTGTTGGTAGGAATGTCCCCTTAGAGGCCATAATTTGGCCATAATTTAATACTGCAGAACAGCAGAGGAAGTGAGACAAGAAAACCTATGTCAACCTGGCTGGGCCTGCTCCATGAAGACAGCTGGTGGAGATGATGTGGGGTGAATGAGAAAAACACAAAGACCGCTAGTTTGCAACACAGAAAGCCAAGGACCTAAGAAACCTTATTAAGAGCCATACTAACCTCTCAAGCACAGAAAATCAAGGGTATTTGGGAGGATAGTTGAAGCCGTAAACCCAGTTCAAGCTGCAGACTGTCTTAAGTGACTTCCCTCTGGAGGACTCTGTGAGGTGTCCACCTCCAAGAATGGAGATGTGCCTTGCCATTGTCCTCTCTGTAGAAAAATTGGAAATCATTTATATTGTCAGTGGAAATGTATTACTCACTGGCTCCGGGGTTGTCCTCTAAAACATATACTTAGAATATATTAATAGGGTTTTAACAGATTGTCTATTAGATGTGGTTACACTAGAGGATAAAGTTCTAAAATGTGACAATATTGGAATGTGGCACCACCTGGTAGATTTCAGAGTCCTAATGAGTTTCGATAAAATCCTAGCCTTAACAATTTCACTTGAGAGAAAATGATGACATAAAACTCTTAAATACTTGTTTTTGAAGGACTTGTTTTTAAACTATTCACCCCCATCTGGGATTTCTGTACTGTTGTCACCTTACACAAAGCCACCATCATCTCTCACCTGGATTACTGCAATAACTAATTTATCCTCCTGTTTCCACACTTGTATCCTTACCAGCTCTTCATCCTCAAACAGCCATCTGAGTGAATCTTCTAAACACTAAAGCAAGAGTTCTTTTTCCCGCTAATGGTGAGCTAGGTTGTTTGGATTAACCCCAGGTGAAAATAACTTGAAAGAAAAAAACTGGACAAAATATAAAAAAAATTTTCTTAAAATGAGGAGATAATAAAACAGTAGGAATTATTATGCCAAAAAGTAAAGGGAAGTCTTAAGAGGGCTAAGAAGGCAGAGGAATTGCTTTTGCCCTGAAGGTGCTTGCACGTTGCCCAAATTAGAATCTGCTTTGTCAGCATGGTGGGTCCATGTGTACAGAGATCAAGCAGGGGATGGCAAAGTGGGGCATCTAATAGGAGACTGTGGTGAGCAGGCTCTAAGGTACCCACTTTTCCCCACCCTAAGTATAGGGGAAGGGACCTATGACTTTAATCAAACCAAGAGAATGTGATGTCATTCCCAAGATAACTGTTATGTTATAAAAAGTCTCAGTCTTGTTAATAAACACATGCCAAGGAGCTTAGGGCAGCTTCTAGCAAGAAATTAAAGCCACAGATTTAAGCCCTGACTAGTGTGACTCAATTGGTTGAGTGTCATCCCACAAACCAAAGGGTTGCCATTTGGATTCCCGGTCAGGGCACGAGCCCAGTGAGTGGGTTCAATCCCCGGTCAGGGCACATGCAAGAGGCAGCTGATCAATGTTTCTATCTTACACCTGTTTTTGTTTCCCTCCCTCTCTTTTTCTCTCTCTTCCCCTCTCTCTAAAAATAAATAAATAACTATTTTTAAAAAATAAATAAATAAAGCCACAGATTCAAGAAACCCAATGAATCCCAAAAAGCAAGAAGGAAATCAACAGCTAGTTCTTCATACTGAAACCATAGAACACCAAAGAAAAAGAGAAAGGCTTAAAAAAGAGAACAGGATAAATAATGTTTAAGAAGGGTTCATGGTACATGGGAGATGCTGAATGAATATTTGTTAAATGAATAAACTGTCACACTATATTTGGAAGCTTTTCTGCTTACCAGCTCTATGACTGTGTCACTTGACCTCTGAAACACAGTCTCCTAGTCTGCAAAATGTAGATACCAGACCTATTTGTAAAGACAAGTGTCAGGATTAAATTCACAGGGCGTTATACACAGAAGACCTAACAGCCCCTAGTATATACTAAATGCTCTGTTTTATACTGATTCTTTTGCAAATTTGGGTTTCTGGTCTGTTCTATGCATATTTACTCTCTAATCTAGGTCTCCAGTCCAGACTTTCTTTCCAGTTCCAAACATCCACCCTGAAATACTTCTATATTTAAATATATATTTCCTTCTTTCCCTTCTAAAATGGCTAGAGGTTTCAGAAAATCAAGTCCTGTTGTAGTCGCAACTGTTCAGCTGGGGGCGGGGCTGTGAGCAAACCTGATCTGACTTAGGGTGCACCTGTAATTCTCTGACCTAAATTACACTCCGTAGTGTTCTCTGAGTTTCTGTCATGTTAAGAATTACCTAGGAGAAGTTGTTCATAGTACAGTTTTGGATTCTCTTCCTCTGAACGACATGATTCTTTAGATTCAGGGTAAAACCCAGGAATCTGACTTTTTAACATGCACCCAAGTGAGTTCATGGAGTAGTGGAAATATGGCTAGGAGGTAAGGATTGCAGCATTGGCCAAGCCACTGATTAATTTGAGTAAACAATATTTCCTGCTCTATGAAGGGAGAGAAGAAACCACAAAGAAGAAGCTGGATCTGTGAAGGTGGATGTGACATGGCCCATTTCTGGACAGGTTTGCTTTTGGAAGACAAAAATGTGCATAAAATACAGGGGCAGGCAAAAGTAGGTTTACAGTTATTTGCATGGAAAAAGAGATGCAGGTGATGATTATTACAATAGCTTTATTAACAGTGCACTTAGGTACAATATCATAAGTGCTCAAATTGCCAGCCTTCATTATTTACACAATCTTGTGGTTTACTTGCTCCTCTGGCTGACACAGCCTGCCATGATGCCCTTTATGGCCATTAGGGAGCACACCTGTGGTTATTTGGCAGTCACACACACCTCAACCTCTTACTCCTTAATCTCCCCTCACCAGAATTTTGTTTCTGGGAATTGCCAGTCACATTTCATGCGTGGTCTCCCATGTGCCTGCCACAGTAGTTCTGCAAGGGTTCCATTTAAACAGCCTCGCCTCTGTTGATTGTAGACTCCCTAATCATTAAAAAGCAGCCTGTAGGTTTTGAAGGAATGTGGGAATCATCTGCACCTATAACTTCATAATACATTCTTCAGATGTATTTCAAAATATCTCAATATATTTCAATGTTCAATTATATACGAATAATTATGAAGGGGAAATGATTATAATGCACCTACTTTGTTAGCAGATGCACACATTCACTGTGCTTGGAAAAAAACAGCACATCTTACATTTAAATTACTCATGCATGTGGTTGGTCCTTGAAGATCAGAGACTGGTTTGAGGACATTACTGCCCTCAGTAGAGAGGTTGAAAGGATTCCAGCTAGTGTCCACCTACCACTCCAAGATGCAGTGTCTCTAGAATTCACCCAAAGGTTCTTTGGCATGCATCCTGGGAAACGAGTCTCACAAAGTTCAAAGAACTGCCTTATGAGTGAGTTTTTAGAACTCATTGCATCTGCTGTATAGTTTGATTTCTCCATGGCTTTGAGTAGCTGAATGAGTCAGCACTGATTTATTTTTCCTCGTCTGATAATAAAGCTCTTAGCTCTATAACTTTCTGTCTGATGAATCCCATAGATTATTCAAAATCTGAAACCAATGCTAGAAGACCCTCAGATAAAAAACATGAGATCTTGCTATTATTTTCCTGCTTAGCTGCTGTACCCTCTGTGGTTGACAAGTTTCTCACAGCCTGCAGGGTCTTTTTCTGGCTAGGATATCCAGCAATGGAATTTCTAAGGTCCTGGTTGAACAATTTTAGGACAGTGGCTGGCTTGCTAGAGCTTGGGAAAGAGGCTGTCTTCTTTGGAGCAAACTTATACAACCGTTTTGTTAAAACAGTGGCATTTGATAGGGTGTGTTCATCAAGCAACTTCACTTTTTCCTGCTCCTTCTGCTCAGGGACTAGTTTCTTCCTTGCCCGCAGATGAAATCTCAGGTGGGTTCTTACAGCTTTCATAAATATCTCATTTCAGACACTGAAATGTCAATAGTTAAAACTCTAAACTTTATTTAAGGCATTTCCTTTCTTTCCCCAGTTCAGGATGATTCAGACTGGAAGCCTGAAGTGAAGACAGTGAGGTGGGGGTGCCAATGGGGTGGGTGTGGCACAGCTCACAGGTTTTCCCACCTAAAGCTTCTACTCCACTCCCCACCCATCCCTCTACAGTGTGGGTCCTACAGGGCTTGGAGTAAAGGTGGGAGGAGGGAAGAGCAAGAGGAAAGGTCTTACTTTAGGGGAACTGTAGCACTTGGCGATGCTGTTCCAAGATCTTTGTCGGTATTCACTATAGAGTCCTCCTCTTATTGGACACTTTTGTGGGGCCCTTGGAGATGACTACACTGAAAACATAGGACTCCAACACCTCCCCTGCTGGCACATGTTCCACTGGCTTCTGCATTTGATTTCAAACGCCTGCTGCCTACCAGTCTCTGTCAGGAAGCCCACCTATGAAAACAACCCTCAAGCTCATTTTCTCCCTTCCCCCACATGTTTGAAAGAAAACCATATGATCTCCCCTTTAGGTGGAATCTAATCAACAAAACAAACAAGCAAGCAAAATATAACCAGAGACATTAAAATTAAAATTAAGAACAAACTGACAGTAACCAGAGGGAGGTGGGAGGAGATAATGGGGGAGGGCGGGAGGGAAGGGTTTTCAGGAACTACTATAAAGGACACATGGACAAAACCAAGGTGAGAGGTGAGATCAAGGGAGGGAGAAGGGGATGGCTGGGGTGGAGGGAAGTGGTGGGGGGGAAATGCAAGCAACTGTACTTGAACAGGAATAAAATAATTAAAAATTAAAAATAAATGAAAAAACCTGCTCTTCTGCATTTAGTGATTTATCCACTACAGACTTCAGATTTAGCCTTTTGCCTTTCACCTTCTTCCACATGGGTCTGCCACCCAATTTGGCCCTCTTAATTCTAAGGGACACCATCTTCTAACTGATCTTTCAAAACCCCTTCTCCAAAGACTTCAGGTGAGGAGGAGCTCAGCCTCCCCAAGCGGAAGGTGGTGGGAGGGAAAATGCCACAGGGTTTTAACTATTTTTTCCAAAGTCTCTCTTTTCAAGTTCTTCAACACCAAACCTTTTGGGGTTGAGGCATGAGTGTTAATCTCAGAGTCACAAAACTAGCTCCTTTGCTGGTCCCCACAGGTGGTCTCACAAACCACCTTGAAGGAAGAGGACTTGCCACTCACTGTTTTTTCCTTTGCTTCTGGGCCTCAGCTGCATTCAAGACAGAGAGAGCCCATTTTAACATCAGATTGTGTCTTTTAGCTCCACCATGTACCCAGAAAGTTTCATTTTAAAGCCCTCAGAGGAGAAAGAAGCATCTCTAGGTTTTTTCAAACCGTATTTTAGACATATGAGTGATTGACTGCCTTTTTTTCTTTCTGTCCTTATAAACAGTTTATCACAGTATATTTTTGTAAGAGTTCCTTTTTTTTTAACAATTTAGAAATGAGACTGGGCAATTCATCATGATGCTGAGTCAAAAAGAATTTTTATAGAGAACTAGGGAAACCTGCTTTTTTCTTTATTGAAAGCAGTTTAAAGCAAATGCTTTTAAATTAGTGGGTATTTTCTTTTTACACTGGAAACTAAAGTCAGGGGGGGGGTTGAACAAATTCATGTTTAAAAAATATTTTTTGAGGTCTGAGCTTTTCACATCAGGATTTCAGAAACACAGGAGGGAGTTTTCTCCGCCCCCACCCCCCAACCCCTGCCCCATTGTGTGGGGCCTAGCTGGAAATACTGTGGGTGTTAGGTGGCCTGATTGGATGAAAGTTTTGGGGTGGATGGGCTTGGGGAAGGGCTGTAAACATAATTCCAGAGTAATCCCCACCCTTAGTTGGGGCCTGGGAATGATTGAATTACTAGCAGGTCTAGTAGGACCATATCTTTGTAGCACAGACAGTGGCATCAGCACCTTGACCTTATGTAGGGAAAAAAATGAGCTTCAATAACACTCTGTATTGTTTAAAGTACCCCCTTCCGATTATCTGATTGAGTCTATCAGTGCTATTTTATGATTCCCAAGTTTTAAATAATACCAATGCAAAATACATATGCCACCCCCACTCTTCCCCCGCTCCCCACGGGAAAAAAAAAACTGTTTGGGCTCCATTTGCACATAAGTTTCAATATTTCTGATCTATAAACGTGTCTGTTCTTTGGATTCTCCTTTGAGCCGGTTATAACATTTCATCAGTTCCCTCATTAATATATTGAATAAAATCTTTAATACATGCTTGTATGTGTATAAGCATCACCCTTTTTTCTTCTTTTGAAAATGGCCTTTTAAGAGTTTTAGAGGTCATCCACCAAGACGCTGGTGGACTCGTCTGACGGGGCCTGGTCGCCAGAGAGCACGCCTCCTGCGGGCTGCTTAAGCCTAGGCACATCTCATCCTGGCTTACTGCTTCTTGGCTCCCACAAGTAAATCCAAAGTGACAAAGCATCTTTGCTATTTTTTGAATTTTAATTTTTCTCTCTACTAATCTTGTTTTTGGTTTTCGTTTTGGTTCATTTACAGCCAATACTCATTAGTGGCGGCTGGGACTGAGAATTTGTTTTTATGGTCTGACCACTTGGTGAACTCTGTAAATGGATTAATGGGTTATAGAGATCTAGTCTCTGTTGGATGGGAGACAGTGGAAAATCTGGGTTGTTAGCCCTACTGTCTGTTTGTCTATTTTGGACCCAAAACGATCAGAAATCCTGTGCCCACTGGGAAGAAGAACAACCTTTCATACCAGGACTGTGAGATTTGACTTTTCTGTATTTCCTCATTGTCTATGACTGAAATTTTAGAATTGAAACTATAAACTCTCTTTATTCGTTGCTGTGTGTCTATGTGTCTGTAGTTTAGAAAGGCCTTTCTCCCTCATTGTGTGAATAAGCAATGTCTTCCTAACTCCAGGGAGTATTAATTCATCTGATTATAAAGTCACGATAAAGGAGTTCTTTTCTGATTGGCTGATAGAGACAAATAAATGTTTAAGTAAAGTGAATATTCCTAAAATTCCCAAAAAGTAGTGAAATTGAACTTTAAACCTTTAAATGTCCTACATTAATAAAACATTCTTACAGAAACCAACTCAGTAATATTTTAGAATTCAGATTCACAAATGTAAATGTAACTTGGGAAAATAAGACTAGTTTAATATTAGGGGTTTGATAAAGACAGCTCTATTTTCTCTGATTTATTCATGTTAAGTATAATTCCTAACAAATACTCTATGTGGATATGTTTTTTTCCTAAACATACACAGATTTACAAACAAATAAGTTAACATTACTTGTAATGTTTCAGATTATGAAAAATGGAAATCTGTGTTTAACTACCTTGAATCATTATTCTGAAATACCTCTTATTTCAACAGTAACTTAGTTTTGTAGTATATCAGCTTGAAAATAATTTCTAAGAGGTTTACATAACTTAAAACCTTGAATTGATATTAAAATTGAGTTAATTAAAGGGTAATCATTGGATACCAAAATAAGTAAGTAAATAGAATACTGAAACATTGATTATTCGGCACAATTTTATGTTTCTGGGTTTGCCTCTTTCATTTATACACTATGGAAAGGCTTTATCTTTGAGTCTGTTAATAAATGTGCCCATTTTTGCCACTTTGATAATTTGTACTATATGGAACAGTATGTGTGTGGCTATGAAGAGTTGTTATATGCATTTTTGAGCCCTGCTGATCTATAAAAACCTGAAAAGCTGGTATATGGCAGTGTTCACAATTACCCTCTACTTCCCCTCTGCCCCAGTTTTCTCTGTGAAATAGAAGTTGCTTTAGTTAAAACTTACAATTCATGTTAGTGGTTAGGGCTATGTTGAGTTGTAATGGAGAAATACAACTTACACAGTTGTATTTCAAGAAAAAAATAGTTATGTCCTAAAGCAACAGCTTTCAGGATTTTATGTTATTGCCAACCGATGGTCAATGGCTGTTGGTACCAACTCAACATTGACAGGAATCCCCAATTTGGGGTGCAATGAAGAAGAAAACTTTATCTCATGGATTGGAAGAATCAACATCATCAAAATGTCCATACTCCCCAAAGCAATTTATAGATTCAATGCAATCCCTATCAAAGTACCAATGACATATTTCACGGAGATAGAACAAACACTTCAAAAATTTATATGGAACCATAAACGGCCCCGAATATCAGCTGCAATTTTGAGAAAGAAGAGCAAAGCAGGAGGGATC